>VZRO01005480.1:228-56151 GCA_013397915.1 Daphoenositta chrysoptera | reverse complement strand
TTTTTTTTTTTTTTAATACAAGTGCAAAAGCCCAAAATTACTGATGTTCCTTCCAAAGCAATGACCACAAAACAGAGACTCAAACCCACAGAAATGCTTTGTTTTAGAAATTACTCACATTTCATCAAGCTTTGCTTACACTGAGGTGACACAGCCAAACCCAATGACAGTTCGGCTATGTGGCCTGAGAAACACAACTGCATTAACAAAGCTGTTCTCAGATGTAGAGCTGCACTTTTAATCTTTGTTAAAATACCACGTTGCTACTCCATTCCTAGCCTGTCAGCATCCCTTCTCATTGACCCTTCTGCCTGTCCCACTGGAAATTTGGCGTATGTTGCCAAGCTCCTTGCAGCTATATGAGTCAAATATTCACTCCAGAATGTCTTAGACATAGGGAGAGAACTGCTTCTTTGCTCTTCCTTTTTCAGAAACCTAACTAAATCTTCCTATTGTGGGGGTTACTTTTTTCTTTTATTAAGAACACTATATTTCATTTCATCCTACAGTGAAACAGTTGCAGGCGGCTGCCCAACACTTGTACTCTTAAAAAGGGAAAACAATGCAAAGAGAGGATGTCCCTGCAGGAAGATCATGTCCTGCCCCAGCTGCTCACACATGCAAGACAGATTATTTTCAAGGGCAGCAACCAGTCAGGAACATGAGTGCTGTTCTTGCCCTTGGAAACACTCCTCTTTGCCTTGCAGTCTTTGGAAACTTGGCTTTCACTACTTCAAGGGCAGCTGGGGCCTCTACTGGTTTTGATCACTGGCATTTCACAGGAATTATTATGTCAATGGCCAGTGGTGTGACATACTCAGGGGTGGGACCCATGTATGTGCCTGCAATGGGCAATAAAGTTGAAGAGAAGGGCCAGTTTCTTCCGCCCTCTCCTGTCTGGAGCTGAACAGTCTCTGACAGATGAGAAGGGACTTGCACAGACAGTGAGTTGGATCTGGCAAACAGTTTTGTTGTTCTGCTTTTGGCAGTTAAGCAAAAAACCTTGGTTGTCTGGTAGAAAGCTAAGCAGTTAGATACTTGCTCCACATCTGTGTCCTTGGGGTATCTTTCCTATTGAAATGGATAACATTTTCCAGCACACAGCTTGTGTGACAGCTTGGAAAGGTAATGCTGAGGTTACTAGCAATTGCTGCAAGGTTGGTACAAAAATAACGGCCAGCCACAAAAACCAGAATGTTCTACAAATACTGCAGGTAAGTGTAAGTCATTGGGCGTTGCAGGATGTGTGCCATGAGGACCAGAGACCATGTAGGGAGAGGCAGGAAAGATGTGAGATGCTTGGCACTGCAGCTCATGTCTTCCCTGCAGATGTGCTGGTGCTAAGCCTCTAAGCACAACATTCTTCCTTCATTGAGGTGTCTTTGTAAAGAATCAACCAAAGTAAACACCTATGGTTGTGTCCTATTTCAAAGTGTGCTATTAAAACATGAACTGAGCAGTGCATAAGGAGGAATTTGCATGACAATATATTTTTGACATTGAATTCTTTAGATCAGCTGTTACAGCTACAAGGAGAACATATCAAAACCCTCTCTCTGGCAGAATATTTAATTTTTTTGTTAAATTACTGATTAAAATCATCAGACTATAGATTGGAAAGGATGCTTGGAGGTCATCTGGTCCAACCCCATGCTGAAAGCACACCTGACTTCACAATTAGATGATGTTGTCCAAGGCCTTGTTTGGTGATGCTGTGTGTGTCTCTGAGAGCAGGGATGCTGCAGTCTCCTTCTGCATTCCGCTCAACTGTGCCCTGTGAGAAGAATTTTCTTCCTTCTTTCAAGAGACAGGTAAGAAAACACCTATTTCCTATTTTCCAAAAAAGACCAGGTGTAAGCTGGACGCTTCACTATTTAGGTGTAGCTGTGCATATGCCTGGAGACAAAGACATTTGCTTTTCAGAGCTTTGACATGTTCTGGGGTTGAACAGCTCCTGAAGAGGGCTGGGAGCAGTCTCTGTATTGATTTTCTCAAATATTTGGTGAAGTTTTTATTTCTGTTTGTGACTTTTTAACAATAATCCAGTCATAAAGACTCATTAACTGCTTGCTTTGAGGTTTGGGGCTCTGCTGCCTTTTTTATGTTTGGGGTGGTGGGTTTTTTTGACTGTGACATTTGGCCAGAATGTCACAATCAAAAATCTGATTTTGCTTGCAACACTGACATTGGGGGAAAAAAAAAAAGACTTTTCCTGTAAGGTCTCACATATCATAGACCTGTGTTAAGATCCAATTATTATTAAGGTTCCTTGGAAATTCCTCTGCCCGAATTAACGTGCAAACGAGACCATATGCCAGTGACAATAGTATGGGTTTTATTTGATAGTAAATATAAGAGAGAGAGAAAGAAAGAAAAAGAGAGAGAAAGAAGTAGAAAATAAGTGGGGGGGACAGAAAGAGAGAGACAGGGACAGAATAAGGAAGGTATCACCACTCCGTGGATCCCAAGGATGCTCCGTCGATCCTCTCCAGCTGGTCTCTTGGTGGTGAAGGTCCCCCCAAAAGGCACAGAATCCGATGGGTACATATGCTCAGGCTGGGTGGGATGTCCGGGCATGTCCCCTGGGGGAGGGGGACAGTCCCTCACAGCCGGCTCTGGGCCTGTTGCATCCATGCAGTCCTGTGGTGCAAAGCCTCTCACCTGAGAGTCCCGTGGATGGGTTGGGGTTCCACAGCTGGGCCAGTTTGTGTACTTGGAGGATGGGTGTTTATTGCCTCTGACCAGAGGTTACACCCGAAACCTCTTCGTCCCCCCTTGGTCGGGGGGAAGTCTGTGTAAACCTGGCTTCGGTGAGCTGTGCTCTCTCCCCGCACCCCAAACTTGGCTGGGATGGTAGCTGGAGGCCTATTTTGGATGCATGCGCTTCTCTCAAACTGAGGTGATGGAACAATGGGTTTCTCTTTATCTAATCAGCAGTTACAGTCTACAGTCCAAAGTTCTTCAAGGAGGTTTCTGTGGCTGTAGCTTCTTTAAAACTTTATATCTGTGTTTGAGGCATGAACTATTTTCAGTCTGTGACAACCTGTCGCTTACAGGTTGTAGTGGTTTGACCTTGGCTGGTGAAGGTGCTCACCCAATAAGCAGTTGGAAACCCAGTACACTGTGGTAGACCTGTAAGTAAATTTTTCAAGTAGGACAACATGCAGTGTGAGATAATACAGGAGACAGTGTAGAAAAAATTATAGAAAGGGTGGGATAAGAGGAAAAGTGGTACTGTTACAGTGGTTTAAAACCCATTGGCTTGGGTTATCCCTCTGTTTCAGCTGTGGGTTGAGAAGCCATAGTGACTGTTCACCTGCTTTCCTTCCCCTCTCCCTGAAAATGCTGTACAGTGATGAGCAATGTCCAGTAGGCAGTAGCCAGGACCCAGCAAATTGGACAGATGAAATGGGACTGTGAGCAAAATTTTAGTAGAATGAGTATGAATGTCAAGTAGGCAATAAATGTTAGTTTTTGTCTTACATTGAATAAGAGCACGTTATGATTATATCCAATTGCCTTCTATAAACTTAGATATTTTGTGTTGCTGAATATGGTAAAAAATGGGTATGGCTCCTTGATGATGTTCCTCTGTTCTGGCATCCCTCTTCTTTTATACCTGTCTTGTAGTTTTCATCAACATTTCAAGGCAAATTTTTCAAATGTGGGCAAAGGATGGCTATCATCTGAGACACAGAGATTGTTGTGTTCTCCTGATTTCTAAGGGAATGGTATGCAGTATCATTTTAAGGTCTACAAATAAAAAAATCACTTGTATATAAATAGAAAGTAATCCTGATAATTCCTTGACAAACAGCATTAATTTCTGTTTGTGTGGGCATCAGTCATTAGCAAGTTTCTGGATGCTACTTAAGCTGCAACAGCATGGGTGAAAGGAAGGTTTCTTGGGTCTCTTTCATTGGCCTTCAATCACAAGTTATGAGTGCATTACTTTCTGGTAATTAATTTTATGCTGTATAAGGCTGTCAGATATTCTGGGATTTGGTGATTTATGTTTTCGGAAAAACATAGAGCTTTCAGACAGCTGGATTTTTGGGGATTGAAGTAGCTAATGTAGTGGAGAAGGCACCCATTTGGGGAGCAATCAGTGAGAGATAGGGTCTGCATATGAAGAGGACAAGCTACTGGCACAATAATTGTAGTATTATGGACAGCTATATAAAATAACAGATGTGGAGAAGTGGGATGCCAAAAAAGCCAAGAAGATCTTGGTGGGAAGCTTTTGGCATGTCAACTTCAATGATCAAGCAAGACACTGTGAGAAAGGAAAATTTTTTCCAGGAATCAAAAACCAGGGATGTGGTTGCTGAAAGCAAGAATTCCAGGAGAGGGAAGAGAGAGAAAATGTCAGCTAGAGATGTACAATGCATTGCTGGAAAGATTAAACTTTAAAACATTTGAGTAAAGACATTCCAGGTTAGAAGTCACTGTGTTAAAGGACGGTAACCCAGCCAAGAGAATCATGAATAAATGGGAAGTAATTGTGTTTCTCCACTCATGCTCCAGCACTACTGCCATAACACGGCAGAGTCCCCATGGGAAAGGACTGGGTTGGCAGGTCATTTGTGAGGCATGTGCCAAACTCAGAGGATCGAGGCAGGTATCTCAGCCATCAGTGGGAGACTGCAGCAGCCTTTGTGTTGCACAGGCAGCTACACACAGGCACAGCTAGAAAGAGCAGGATGTCTCCTGCCTGTGGCACACCACTGAACGGACACCTTGGCTTATTCGTAATTCTCAGTAATGAAGTACCACAGGGATATTTTTGCTGGGATAACCATGTTGGCTCTGAAATGCTACTTCTTTCTGGAATAAGAGTATGATTCTAATGCACTTAAGGCAGTAAATTTCCCCACACTCTAATATTGCAGCTCATTTTAGGTATTAGCCAATCAGATGTGTTATAAGTATGAATCAGACACTAGTTTTAAGACTTGCAGACCTCTCTCATAAAGCTTTCATTTCCTCAACCATTTGCAATATTCATATATCTGTCACATTTGCAAGGTATCTGGGCAGGGTAGCGCCAATGGGCAAGGCTGTGCCAGGCACAATACTGTGTTTTGTCTGCGGATTGTACCTCATTAAGCCCTAAGTAGGGCTTGACAAGTCACTGGTACATGATCCAAGTCTTTTTTATTTATCAGGGGTACAAGTGGTTTGTGGTCAGTCAAAAGTTGACGTAACTCTCTGGAAGAATTATTTTTATATGCTTTTTACATGTTTCTTCTACAACGAGACAGTTCTCAGTCTGCAGAGAGTGATTTATATCATCAGCAAATGTCTAGGAGCAGTATGTAGCAGCCCAACCAGTCTGACCAGGTTGCAATGTTTTAGGTGGCTCTGAGTGGTTACGGGAAGAGAGAATCATATGCTTCAGGTAGGGCTTCCACTCAGTTGAAAACATATTCTTGTATTATATTCAAATATCAGGTGATTTCATTTTTCAGGAGTTCATTACAAGGATATATTGCTACCATTCATAACCCAGCCTTCATTTCACTTTGACATAAATTCAGGAGCTTGCATTAATTTATTACTTTCTTTGGCCAATTTACCTTTCCTTAGTCTGCTTTAATGCCTAGTTTTCATGTGTGTTATCTGAGCAGTTCAGCTAGTTTTGATGTAGCCCAGTGTTTATTGCCTTTCAGACCCGAATACCAAGTGTCTCTGGAAATCTAGACCAGCTTTTATCATGTTCCTCTTCTCAATGGCAATATCCCAGGACTTTGTCTGTACAAGCAACTATCCCTTTCCAGGTGCTGCAGTAGCTTTGTAATTTCCTTTGGAATATATTGGGTGCAGTAGCAATGCCAAAAGGAAGTCTGTGGAAGGATTACCATCCAAAAGGCATAATAAAAGTAGTTAACTTGGCGCCATCTGGGTGTAGCAGCATCTGCCAAAACCATTTGTGGCATCTAAAAGGGGAAAAAACTTGGGCATTCATCTTGGAAAGATGCTGTCCACTCCGAATATGACAGTGCTTCTCCCAAGCACTTTGTTTTGTTGATTTAGGTCAAAAAGATGTGCTGACTGGGCCATTTTTATTAGGACCGTGTAACCACTGGTAAATGCCGTTCCGTGGGTTTGGCTATTTCCCCTGTAACACTGGCAGGGCCTGGGCTGTCTGCTCCTGCTTTTTGATCGGGAAGCACTGAACTGAACATGTCGCGACTCTCTGTACACCATAAGGAGCTGTATTCCCTTTTGAAGGGGGGGGATGAGCTTAGTCTTTACTCCTGTGCTTTTTTGTGGTTTTTTTTTAGACTGATATAGCAATGCCATAAGAGGGTTGTACGTAACAGTTTGTTTTTTAACCTCTGGGAACAAATACAGCTCCCAGAGTGTCCTTTAATATTGCAAACCACTACAGACCTTAGTGGCATATATGTTCATCCGTGAGTGCAAGTGGTGGAAATGACCCAGTCATTCGTTATTTGTTTTTAACTGCTTCTTTCCCACTTCTCATTTCTGAATGCTGTCCTGGGCCTCCTCTCAGGTACTTTGTTCTTGTTTCTCCGTTGTCTTCAGACCTAGGAGACTGCTTTATACCTCTTTATTATCCTGCTCCAATCTCTAAAAGTCTGAGAGGACCTTACTCAGCTTTCCTCACCCAACTTACTTCTTTCCATCCCTCCTGGAGTGGATACCACTATTGTTATTTCAAGGCCTCTGTTCAATTAAGTTCTCTGTTTCCCCACAGAGATGTCCTTCTTTCACTAGAAATCTGTCCTAATGTATCAGAATATGGAGGTGTGAGGGCTCATGCGTTTTTTCATTGTCATGGTCATCTTAAAATCAGTCTAATTTTAAACCACTGAAAATTGAAAATAAATCCTGAAAATGCTGACTTAAGGTTCTGCTATTATACAAAAAGCATCACAGACTCATTATTCAGGGAATGAGGCCATCAAATACATGTGTGTTTTCCCATTGTATTCCCTGGCACAGAATTAATTCATGTTGCAAAAAATTACTGTAAAATTTCTTCCATTTCCTCCTGCCCTTTTATCCTATCAACAGAAAGGTGGCTGAATTGTGAGTGTACACACTTTGTACTGAGACTTCACAGCCAACAGCATTGCCAAAAGCCAAGCACCATCATAGTCAGAATGTGGGATTTAAAAAAATTAGAGCTGCATTTTATGTGACTGGAGTAGGTGGTCTGGTTTTGAGAAATCATCATGCCCCTTTAAAAAGATCAGAGCTGAGCCTCATTTAAAAACACTTAAATTTGAAAATAAATCCTGAAAATGCTGACTTAAGCTCCTGCTATTTTACGAAAAGCATCACAAACTCATTTGACCCTCAGAACTGAAATTTTCTTCTTTCTCTGAATTCCAGACCCATATCCTGCACACTTTCTTCATATCCCTCTGTTAAGTATTTCCAGTTGGACTTCTCCATGAATAAGGGAGGTAGAAGTTTATTGTATCTATGCATGTGTGTGCTCCTATCTGTATCTGTAATCAAGGTTTATGTGGCTCAGTTTATATGTGGGTATTCTTGTTAATTCTGCCTTTATGAGCCTACAAACTGAGATGTTTTTGTTGCTGAATGTCATGGGTTGGAGCTGAAATTAATTGACAGTTTCTTAAACTAAAAGGGAGTTTTAAACTTAAACTAAGAGGGAGGAAGATGAAATTACTGTAGCCAAGTAGAAAACTTTCCTTCCTTAAGTAATACACATAAGAATATGATGCTAGAAAACAGAGGCAAAACTAGGAAATCTAAGGGACACTGAGATACTTTTCTCATATTTTGTGTGTTTTGTTTGTTATTGTTATTCTAATGTGAGAAAAAGAAGGAAGGGAAGGAAAAGTGGCCCATTCCCATCAGTGAAACTCTTTCCCCTCATAAATCACAGGACTCTTCACCACAGTGAGCAACTCTGAGTGCAAAGTGCTCTAAGTAATGTGAAAGATACATTTAGAGAAGTGCATACTTTTCAGGTTTTGTACATTTCAAAAAACATCCATCATTTATTTATATCTGCCTGTTCCACACAATTAAAGTTGAAAATTAAATGAGCAGAAAGGAAGTAATAGAATAAACACCTCTTTCTTTTGGGAGATCCTCTTGTTAGAGTCTGATTGCATCATGATTTTTCATATCAATAACATGCAGTAGGTTTGTCCCAGAAACCCTCTTGGGATTAGAGATGAGATTATTTTTTTTCCTCTGATCCCCTTTGATGGGTATTTATGGCTCAGACGAGGGCTGGTTTTGGAAGAAAGCACTTAGTTCTCATTTTGTCACAGTGGCAGATAATCTTAGTATCTATAGTTATCTCGTCATTTGTATTTGTCATGTGTTTTTCTCTTTAGCTCTAGAGTTAAACTTTTGAGGGGGTCACTGAATTTGGCACACAAGCTTTTTCATTTGACTACACCTTTGATTATCAGGAGTCAGTGTTCCTAAATACTAAAATAAGCTAAGGAGGTACACATAGGTTCAGATACTTGCCTTTAAATATTTGAAACAAGAATAATAACAATAAAACCCATCAAACTGCTTTTTAATGATGCTTTTCTTGTTAGTGACTGGCTTTGCAGGTACAATATCCCTCACCACCGCACAGAGAGGCATTGCTGGGAGAAGCCCTTTGCAGATGGAGGTTCTCTCCAAGAGGTAGTGCTAACAATTGCCACAGTCGGAGTAACATATTTGTCAAACCTCTGTAACCTGTTTGCAGCTGTAATTAAAGGTTTTATGTAGGCATGTGCGCTTGTGCAGTAGTATGGTGTCCTCCTCTTTATGAGCTGTGTAATTGTACGTTTAGTCCTTTTTTGGCGTAGGAAAGCCACACTATAATATGTAATTATAACCTTGGTAAGTGTAACACCATTAAAGTTACAATAAGTGGTGTGCACAGCAGCGCAATGATAGGGTGATGACAGAGTGACATGCTATAACCAGAGAGGCATAATAAGAAGAGTCTTGTTGATTCTGCTATTAAAAAGGCTGTTCTCTGTACCAGCTAACTTTTGGTTCCCCAGGAGGGAAGTGTTGCTAAGCTTCACAGAAGCACTGGCTGTGTCTGTAGCAGTGCTGTTTGCTGGACACTTACCAAGAGGCTGTTAAGGACCTGGAGGCTTCGGCGCCCTGCGGGTGTCAAAGCCTCAGGAGGTTGAGGGCAGCAGCAGTGGCTGTGCCACAGGTGGACCTTACTGGGGTGCTTGCCTCAGGGTGCTTGTCCCAGCCGAGAGCACGGAGGGCCACCTCAGCCTCGGAGCAGCAGATGCCCCCCAGTGCAGCAAAAAGCCCTTTTCACAAGCCAGTCTGGGTTTGTTGGCCGCTTCAGTGCAGAAGATTGTCCCTCTCTTTGTCCCCTCTGTTTTCCCATAGGAGGGGGAGTGAAGCAGCAGGTGTTCTGAACTGCAGGGTGCAGGAGGCTGTGGCAGGCACTGTGGTGGGAATGGTGGAGGACCCACCAGTGCCCCATGTCACTGACGGCTGTGGCGGGGAAGTGATGTTGGTTTCACAGGGAAGATGTCCAGGTGAAATGGTGTAGGCTGCTCTCCGACACGTCCTGTAGGTGGAAACAACCAGCAGTGTCATGAAAAGCAGCATGGGGGAACACAAACTTTGTCCAAGACAGCACCAGTGTTGCTTGGTTTTTTTGATACTGCTGCCAACTGTAAATTCCATGCTCATCTCCGTGCTGGGAAGTGTCCACTCCTCTGATACCTGTGGGATGCTATTAGCCACATTGGAAGTGCGTACTGGTTAGCATCACTGAGGAAATTAAAATTCTCAGTGTGGGTATGTGGCTTAAACAACACTGCAAATTGAATTAAATTCTCAAAAAATACTGCCAGAGAGGACAGTGTTTTATTAAATCCCAGCCTTACCAGCACTCATATAGGATTGCAGAGGAGAGCTTTAAAATGGTCCTTATGGCATTTTTAATGGAAGCAAGTCCCAGGGCTGGTTCAAGGCAGCTGGTCCAGTTTTTCTCTTTTTGCATTGGCAGGAGTACATCACTAATCTGAAAGCTGTTGAGAGTCTTCTAGTGATGCCTTTTTTCCGTGTTTGTGTTTTGTATTTTCTGGCTGAGTTAGACCGTATCCTGTAAACTTACTTATTGTCCTTCGTATTCATTGCAATGACATCTACTGTGGAACGGAGGGAGGAAGCTTATTAACCACAGGCTCGCCTCCTGCTGGCTGCAGTCAGAGATGGCCTGGGACAACACTTTCAGCAGATGTTTCTGCTTTATAGACCAATGGAAACTTTACAGAGATATTTCCCTCTTCAGTCCGAAAGCAAATGCCAGCAAGTTCGAGATCCACTAAGTTTGTGCTGGACAGCAATAATTTTGTTTGGGTTTTTAAATATTTTTTATATACACACAAGGTAGCTACCAGAAAGTTGTCTTTAACATTGCTTTAAATGGCATCTCTTAGAGCAATAAAGCTGCTATCTACTTTCAGGGAGCAGTCTTGCTGTCTTTGCCTGCAAATGAAACATCAGTGTAGGCTACAGCCTGGCAGAAACAGGCATGCACAAGACACAAACCATCAGCCATCATCAGGGGTTGGTATTTTCTGGTTCTGAATCTCCATGGACTCTATGGAACAAATATGTGCTTCAAAGGATAAAAGAGAAATACACTATTATATCCAAACAAAGGGGAGAAATGTGTCTTTCTGTAAATTATCTTCTTGCTTTGTCAAGGAGGGGCTGACAGGGGAATAAGGGATATGGATTGGAAGGGAAAGGGAAGGCTTAACATCTGTACCTACTCATGAATCCACAGGGATGGGAATATATGACCCCTTTCTCAGCACAGCACTCCTGTCTGCTACAGCTTTGGGTGCAATTGCTCCCAAGCAATAGTAAAGAGGAAATGAGCACTTTTACTATTTTGGCCAAGAAAGCTCATCTATGGTTTCAGATCACCAATGTGAAACCAGTGTGAAATGGGTACCCTCCAGGACTCCTCTTGGTCTCATACTTTGCTGTTTGGGTAAAGGAAACCAGAGAATTGTGGCTGAAGGAGCTGCTTCATTTCCATGTGTGTGTGTTTGCTGCAAGAATGGTGGCATCTGTGGGAAACAGACTCTCATACATCCCACTCGTGTGTTACAGAGACGGGGGAACCCTTGACTCTACAGATGGCTGTAGGAAACTGTGAATTCAGAGACACATCTTTTAGCAATGGAAACCTCAGCTGTGTTGAAACTTCAACTGATATTTCAGTGGTAGAAACATCAACTGTCCTGTCAAGAAAGACAAGTTACTGGGAGTATTTTTTGTAGCAGCAAGTAAAAAAATAAACTCCATTGATTTCCTGTCGTAAAGGAGCTAGAGATGTCCTCTGACTGAACCAGGCCATAGCTGGAGATATTTAGTGTTCCTTTCATGTTTAAGAATCTGTGTATTTGGTGGGATATCTGCATGAAGAAACTGCTTTGCTGTCTGTGAGCATCATCTTTTCTCAAAGACCCCAGAAGCATGTGCACAGTCTGCACAATAACAAGAGTTTCCTACAATTCAGTTGGCATTTCTGTGTTTGGTCAAAAAGCCCATGAGGCCATGAAGTTTGGGAGAGATGATTTTTTTTAGTGGCTGACATTTATATGCCCACTATTGTGTAAGACAGTGGTCAGTGCAAGCAAATCATGCCAGAGAGTTGCAAATGCACGGTTGCCTACCTTGTCCTTTCCCAGCTAAGCTTCATTGTTCTAATAGCATTTAGCAAGCAGCACTGATATTAGAAAGGATATGGAAAGCTTCTCATTTGCTTGTTAATCAAGGTAACCATGATCATCCAATTTACATTCTGGCTACTCCTGGCTTCAGAGAGGAGCCCCATGAACGCTGGGCAGAAGTAAACCATTTAGTGCTGTGGGGAGCTCAGGCTGCTGCAATTATCCTTTCTGGTCAAAATTTCTGTAGATGCATTCCTCATCTTCCCCCTGCACAGATGTACAGCATCATTTCCAGTGCATGGCAGCAGCTTTCAGGATGGCCCATTGTGTTTTATTATTTAAATATTATTATATTATATTCTTATATTATTATATTATTTAAATATTTGTTCAGGTACCAGGATGTTCTTGAGCTCACTTTCTAATGGCATAGGCAATCTTGATTTTCTCACTTCTTTTCAAAAAATTGTCTGCAGATGACAGCCCATATTCCCCTTTAGTTATTTTAAAATTTGAGAGTACTACATATAGATCTGATTACCTCTCTCCCTCCTGTGCCAATAGGTGTTTTATTAGACTGATGGTTTTGCTCAGTAGCCTATCATGCTGATATAAAGGGGGCCTGCAGCCATGTGTCTGGGACTTCACTGCAATTTATTTAAAACTGGATCACTGATGGGTGCAGCCTGTGGTCAGGTACCATTATGTGGAGAGTGCCATGCTGAGTACAGCAGCTCCTTGTTTAGGGATGCTGTCTCCTGCTAATCCTCTCTCCAGGAATTAGGGCTTTTGTCCTCAGCCTCTGAATGTTCTGTGCCAGGAGGTGGACTCTACAAGAGCAGAGCTCCAAGTGAGTCACTTCCCAAGGCTGGGGCTTGAGGTGTAAAAGCAGGACAAGTCCTGTGTCCCTGTGAAATTCTTTACCTAAAGAGTATCCAAAGGATGGCTGGTTGATCTCCCCTCCCTGCCTTACTAGGAAGGAAATGACAATTTTCCTTGTGATGTGAAGATGTATCTCTTGCTCCCTTTGTCCTGTACTGTAACCCTTGGAGGAGGAGGACTCAGCTGTTCCATTCACTAGAGGCCACTGCAGCATCATCCACCTCTGGTCTTTTCACTTGCATTTTGGAGTGTTGCTCTAGAGACTGTGTTTCTGGCTAGGATCTCTCTGCTAGGTTTTTTATTTGATGTACCAATATTCTCTCCTAATAACAATGAAATCTCCACTGTTCCCAGGGCAAGTTTGCCATGCTCCTTTCAGCAGCAGCAGCCGGTGACATAGTGTCCTTTCCAGCTATTATGAACCACCAGTACATGCAGACATGAAACCCAAATACCACAGTCAAACCTTGTTCTCTTTTGCAACACACTGACGCTTTTATTAGAATCCATGAGACTTAAACTAATGCTTTTGGGAGGACCTCACCAGTACCACTCATGGAAGAGTCCAAGGGCTTCTCTGTTTTTCACTCACTGGCTTAGCAGCTCAGGGCTGAACTTCTCCGATGAAGTCCTCTGATTAACTACCTCAGACCCTCTAATGCTACCAGCATTTTATGGTCCTATCTGCACAGATCCATTTTCAGGCTCTCAGGTCAAGTAGCTGGAATAAGCATAAATTTCCTTTTCTTCATTCATTATTTTGAGGTATGCCTTTCGTTTTTTACCTGTCTCTGCTGGCGTACCTACAGTGTGATGGTCTTAGTCCTGATACCTCTCTGGCCCTTTTTCTCTATTCATTTTCCTCCTAGGAATGTATTTATATTACACATAAAGGGTATTTTTAATTTTTCAGCTTTAGGCCAGCACTCTGTTTCTTTTCAGTCTTGTGCAGAGCCTCTATCCCTGGTATTTTCCCTCTGATCAAAACTTTGTTTATGAGAACCTTGGCACACTTTTCACCAGAAATGTAATATGTTCATTCAAATCATTAAAGCCATTGAACTTTCAATCCCTATAGAGAAGAGGTCTTCTCCTTTGCTACATGAGCACAAATCTGTGCTCCATTTGTGCACTGGTAACTGCCAAAACCTTGCATCAAGCACAGGGAAAACATTTGGCATAAAACACCTCCCTGAAGACTTCTCCCCTGAGAGGGGAAAATTCCATTTTTCTGTGTTACATTCTTTCAATAATCTACATAAATGATGCTTTTAACGATTTGCCCATGTCTCTGCCCCTCTGCAAAGTCTATGTACTCACTGCTTCTGCTCTCTCTCTGCCTCCTTGCCTCTCCCTTCTCCATTTGGTAAGACCCGTGCTTTCACTATTAACACCCTGTTCCCTGTGGTTTTCCTTGTTATGTTAATGTTACTCTTCCTGGCACTAGAACTAGTCTAGAACTTCCTAGTCTAGAACTTGAATGCACCAAGGAAATCTGATGATGAATCTGGCCTCTTTATCCAAATGACAGCTGTCTTCTTAGTTCATGGCACAGCAAATGGATCTCCATGTACAATTCCTCCTGAATTCAGGCTGTGCATACCTAATGTCTTCAAATGGGATCTGTGGCTCTCTAGTGTGGCCAGAGCATCATGACATTCAGTCTTGGAGCATGCTGGGCTCCCCAAGTGTCCTCCATTCCCAAACTGACAACTTAATAGCACCTCAGACACCTGAGAATATAAATGGACATTTCTCAAGCAGGCAAGCTGCCAGCCTTATCTGAAAAAGTGTGGATTTCAGTACAGGGCTGAGCATCTTCAACTAGGATTGTGCTTCTGGCTCCATCACTGTTCATTTTTGCATATGACACCACTTTCACCATGGCTCTGCTGCCTTATCCATAAAATGAAGGTAATAATCTTCATCTTATTTGCACAGTGCCCTAACTGGCAAAGGAGCGGTGGCACTGCAGAGCTAAGTTGACTGAAATGGGTGAGTTATTTTTGCTGAAGCCTATAGCTTCTGAAAAGCCTGAGCTAACTGAAGTAGTAGTTAGACAACTGGAGAAGTAACTGGGTCAGGAGTTATATTTGTGAACAACAGCAGGGGCACATTACTCATGTGAATAATTCATCTGACAAAGACATGTAATTTGCATCATTTTCTTAAAACAATGGACTTTAAACATTGCAGTCTACTGAATTATTTGAGGGATGAGTCAATGCGAGTTAAGATCCAACAACTTTTTGAATTTGTTACTCCCAGACACTTATTTGAAGAGCACCAGCTGCTAAATGAGTAGGTTCGCACTCATTCCAACTGGAAGTCGCCTTTGCAAAGTGGGTTTGAGAACCGGCTCAAACATGGTTGACAGAAATCTGGTCCTTCAAGGATCATGGGCTACTTGGCTGCTGTTGCAGGCAGTACCTCACTAAGTCTTACCTGTTGCCGTAAAACTTGCTTTAAAGAATGGGGACACGTGGTAAAACCTTGCCTTTTGCTCTAGGTAGCAAAGTGACTCTTGGATTGGTCTTTATATATAGACACTAAAGCTCAGGTATTGCACTGTAACTTTTGCTCACATGAACATTTCTTCTCACAGTGAACTTCTGTGAACAACACAACAGCTAGCCTCCATCATTCTGAATTTAGCTTAGCACCCCTGAAAGCTTTCAAACCCTGTGTTTGTTGGTTCCTGGACCCTCACTGTCTTCTGGTTAAATAAGTCTTTGTGGCATGAATAGTGCTGCATAGTAGTATCTGTTTGAAAGTGTTTGAAAAGGCCTTAGTAGTTTCTGAATGTTGTTATTCTCTCATTCATAGTTGCAAAAAAGTTTCTGTATCTCATCGGGACAATGACAACCACTCCACCCTGTCAGGTCCTCTCTTCTACCATTTGATTTCACAAGATGAATCAAGTCAGTGCACGGAATGGCCATCTGGTTTCTGTAGGACGTGCTGGAAGTGGCTCAGAAGACTGCGGTTATGCTGAGTCAATTCTCTGGAGGGGAGAACAGCATCACTGGTAGACAGGACCTTGCTGGGGGCTGCTGCAAGACGTGGCTCTGCATCCTATTTTGTTTCTTTAGAGAGATAATGTTCCAGGGAGAGTAAGTATGTCTTGTGCACCTCAAGTCCCCTTGATCATGATCAAGTCCCCTCCTACCCAACGGGTCAGAGCTGCTCTTTCACCTGGTTGGTTGAACTGCATGATACAACCCTCACAGCTTGGGCAGATCCACCAGATCTATTTGTTCACATCCCCTTCATTGTTATCAGCTTCCTGTCTGCACTGCCCTCCTCCTTCCAGACAGCAAGGAAGGCAGAGATGGTGCTCCTTAGAGAGGGACAGGTTGAACTCTCATGAGTTCCCTTGGCTGGGAGAGGAGTGCCAAGCAGATATTTCAAGAGGAGAAAGTAGCACGGGGCACCAAGGAAAGTGAACTTCTTAGAAAAGAGAAATGCAGTCCAATAACAGGGAAAAAGAGACTGAAAAAAAGAAAAGCTAAGTGTTGGAAAAAGAGGAGGAAAATGTCTTCTTAAATGCAGCTACCAAGAGTAAAGACTCTAGTGTCTTCCCAGGTCTCTCACTGCCTTTGTGTTCATCCTGGAACTAATTTCTTCATAACCCTGTTTTTTGGGATTCAGTTTTGGTGCACTAAATTTAGATTTTTCAAACTACTTTTTCATCTCCAGGTTAAATAGGACACAAGACGTGATCTATTATGTGGCATTTGGAGTTAGGGAGGAGAAGATCCACAGGGAATCATAAGATGCTTGCATTGTTAACGTGCTGCCCCCTCACTTACTCACAGACTCGCAGTGAAAATATTGGTATTCAGCCCTGCCATGGCACGAAATACTGAATTTCAGAATACTGCCCTTAAGTGAACACTAACCATGTGACCAGACAAAGGAATGCATTTGCTTGGTCAGTAAACATCTTTTTAAGGGTATTAACATAATTTGGCTTCCAATTTCTCCTCAGCAGGCAGATTTCATTTAGTCAATACCAGAACTGTCATAGGCTGTGCTGTTTTATTCTGCACAAGACCACTGTTCTCCATGTTATTGTGCTGGAGCTCTTCTTAGGGGTGCTTCAGGACAAACCCAGGCAGAGGGCATGAAAAAGCTCAGCTGCTTTACTGGCATTGTAGCACCCTCAGCAACCTACTCGGAAAGCTTAGAGCTGACTTAGTAATTTTTGGCCTTGATCTCTGGCACTAAAATTAATTGGGATAATTCAGAGTTC
Source organism: Daphoenositta chrysoptera (assembly GCA_013397915.1). Lineage (NCBI taxonomy): Eukaryota > Metazoa > Chordata > Aves > Passeriformes > Daphoenositta > Daphoenositta chrysoptera. Next base: position 39,336 of record VZRO01005480.1, on the reverse strand, counting down.
ACACCCATCTCCCTGAGGGTTTGGTTTAAAAATACATGTAATATGAGTTTTTAAATTATTTCTTTTGATTGGAAGTATTTGGAAACGTTTCTCTCCACTGGTTTTAAAAGGTGTCATTTTTTATGAATGCTGAGATGTTGATTAATAAAATTCCGAAAGCATTAACTCAGTTGAGTGGACTCCAACTTTTCCTTTTTTTATTGTTATGATTTGTGAAAATAAATGCAATAAAAAAAAATCCCAGCAGCTCTGTTAAACTGTATCCTCAGCAGTCTCCCTCCTGATAGCTTTACCAGGTGTTTTACGATGTTAGACACAGGGCTCTTTGCTCCTGGGGGAAGGTTGAGCAAAACCTTGGCTCAGCACCATCGGGCTTCAGCTAGTGACTGTCTGTCTCAGGCACATTGGACACCAGCCTGTTCCCTGGTAAGGAGCCAGGTGGTTTGGTCTCTCTGCTTTAAGGACTCTGTGGAGGAGCAGCTACTTTTGGTTGCCCTCTCCCACCCTCCTGATGACAGTTTTCAGGACGTGGTGCTCAGGTCCATCTTCTTCATATCCCATCATTTCTGAAGCTGGTGGATAGAGGCTCTGACTGTACCAGGTCAGAGCCATGTCCCATGCAAGGATGGCTATGGCCACCCAGTGCTGGGAGACCCACCAAGGGAGATCCCTCTCCCTGGAGGCTGAGCTTCTGGTTTTCCTCTTCCCAGGTCTGCCATGAGTTATGTCCTCTGAATGGAGCTGGAAAGGCTGTAAGCCTTTGTATTTGGAAGGCATGAAGGGGGCTGAGGACTGGGGAGGTGGAGGCAGGGACCGCTCATGCTCCCAGCTGCTGGCCATGGAAGGATTTATTGCCCTGGCTGCGTTTGGGACACGGACTGCTCAGAATAGCCATCCATCCTACATGTCTGAGTGAGCTGCCATGGGAGATGCATTTGTAAGCCAGCCTTCCTTCTTCCTGAGGTTTCTTTCTCCTTTATACTGCAAAGGCAAATATATTGTTCAAATTAAAGCGGGCCTGGGGACTGAAGACAGAGCTGGTTATTGAGTGGAATGGACTGATGAGGAGTGGGTAATATATTTAAAGACTGTTTAGGAGCCACCAGGGATGATATAGTCTGATTGATTTGATTTAGCATAATTTATAGTACACTAGACTATGTTGTGATTCTTCAGGATTTTTATCAGGAAATTTCCATTCAATATTTAAGTATCTCTGGGCAGAAACATTCTCATTCTTTTATTATTTTGGCTTTAAACATATCATGTACCACAGAAGAATATTTAAATGTATGAAGGGTTTTAATATGTTCAGCTAGAAAAGAAAAGAAATTTGAAATCTAAGATCGACAAGAGAGAGGGATTCCTGCTTCACCCTTTCCCAAGGGCATGGGTGGATTCTTTAAAAAAAAAGGCAACACTGTATCTACATTAATTCTGCTTTTTGTCGTTAGGACAGAGCCAGCCTTGGTAGAGTCATCTAAAAAATGAAATGTTCCTTGATTTTAGGGCTGGAATTTTGCATTGTTTAATAGATGATAGTCCATTTCTTTGATGCTCTAAGCATCATTTTTACATGGTAAAAACATTATATTTTGTAAGTTAGCCCTCTAATAATTTCACCCCTTTCAGAGATCATCAATTGATGCCTTATCCCTGTTCTTAAAATCAGAGCCAAACACGGTTAGAAGGGAAAAAGGGGTTTTTACCTCGGTATTTATTTCAAGGATCCTTGGTGCACTCTGTCCAGGTGGAACACTCCGAACATGCACATTGAAATGCCCACCCCAGAAATGCACACCCCAACTGCACACACACGATCGATCAGGTATAGAATTATAGTCTAAGTGATCTCCCCCTCTCCCCGCCTGGGGAACCCTCCCCTGGACCGACCTATCTTTTAGCTTACAAAATGTGTTCCAGAGAGGACCTTGGTGTCTGAGGCCTCCAAGATGTTTAATCCCCTAACTCAACAAAACATTAAGTCTATGAATGTAGACTAAAAAGAAACACCAAGAATACAAAAGGCCACAAAGGCATACAAAAGAGATATAAAAGAAAAGGCAAAAAAAAAAATCATTTTGGCATCAAATAAATGAAGATACCTCAGGTGAAACTGAGTCTGTCATTAGGGCAGAAGTGCAGTGGCACAAGATCAGGTCTCTGAGCACACCATTGGGGAGACTCCATTGTTTTTCCTGGAAGTTTAAACTTTTGCACACGCAGAACAGGAGGGTGAGGTGGGGTGGCGGTGCCCAGTTTGAGGTACTGCTGAAGTACCTCATGACAGACCGAATGAACATATCAGCAGATACCATATTCAAAACATCTTAAATGTTCATAGAAGGATCTCATTCTTAAATTTGTGACACATCATGGTTTCAGCAGCTCTGCTGGACCTTACCCTGATGTGATTTATTTCTAGGCATGTTCCATATTTTCTGGTTTGCATCTCATTAAAGCATAGTGGACTACAGCCCCCGAGCCCTCAGCCTTAAGGTGTTCAGTTGGGAAAGTTGAATCCCTGGTGATCTGCAAACTGTAACACTATATAAAACCTTTGTTGACAGTCAAGCACACTGAGTATTTAAAGTTTTAATAGGCTTAGGGTTAATTCTGGAGTCCACGAATGTCTGCATACATCTGTAATTTCAAGCACCTCTTACTTGGTTGATTTCATATACCGTACCTAAAGTGTTTTTGAAACTTTGGCAGCTCTATGTAGAGTTTCATGATTCATCTGTGTCTTCACGAACTGCTTCAGTTCTTTTCATTTTGTTTCTTACTTTTTTTCTTCACCCCTTTTCCCCACTGGAAGACATTCTTAAATACTTAATCAGGACTATGGTTTGGAATGCACTTTATCACACACCTTTTCTGTGCCAAAACCCTTTACACACTCTATTAAGAATAACTTTCCACATACTAATGTATTTATTTGTGAAATGGCTTTTAAAGGCGGTGTAGATGGTGAAAGGAAAGTGTGATGGGCCAAATCCACATTTGGAGGGAGCCCTGCCCATTTCTCACAGCTTACACCCCTGCTATGGGGACAGGGCTTGTGATCCTGCAATCTCTCCCTCCCGCAATACCAGCAGCATGGGCAGGGCAGCACCACATCGTTTTTGAGGGGAAAACTGATGGACTGGGAGCTGTGAGTGGGGAAGGTGTGGGTGGGTATGCCCCATTTCTGGCAGGTCCCCAGTGCCTGATTTCTGGCCAGGGACTTTTTTTTCAGCTGGGAGGATCATGTCGAGAAAATATAGGACAGTTGCCTGGAGGCAGACAGAGAACACTGAGGCTTCCAAAAAACTTCTTTGTACCTTTGCCCTGGACAGCCCTCAGAAGCTGGGTTGGGAGCCGCCGGGCTGCTTTATTGTAAATAGAAGAGTCAGTCTTCCTCACACGTATGAACCTTTTACTTTCTGGCAGCTCTTGTCAAAATAATCCTGTTTTCCTCAAAACATGTGAGTGACTCGGGGCTCTTGAGAAGTCTGAGTGCCTGTGCTTGTCTCTTCAGGCAGCTAGAGGTGGTGGGGGCACAAAGTTGGCTGCACTGGCAGCTCTCAAAACTTCCCGTCTTATTTTTATTGTTCCAGCCTCCAGAGTGCTTTGATTAGGTTGGAATCCTAGCTTTATGGGGTTTTTTTCTTTCTTTTTTTTTTTTTTTTTAGAACAACTTTCTAGCTCTTGCGGCTGTGGTAAAAGGAGTTTGAAAACATGTTTTGGATGTGCTAAAATCAGAAAGGAAACAAAGAGAGCTCTGCTGGGACTGTGGGGCCGGGACTTGTCTTTTTTTAACTCTGGATTTTTTTCTCTGGCTTGCAATAATTTCAATCCTTTTACGAGGTTTTTAGCAGAGGTGTGAGGCCATGGCACAGCTTGCCTGAGGTGACACGGCAGGAAAGGAAGTGAAGAATGAGGTGTCCTTGCCACGTGCTGTGCTGCTGCCTCGCTGCTCCACACAGGCATTTCCCAGGGGCTGGGCTGGTGCGGGTGATGGCCATGTTGGGAACAGCTGGCAACAGAAAACCGAAGAGCAGAAAAAGGAGGGCTTGCATTTCATGGCATGTCAGCTTGCTTCCACATCATGTTTCCTCCCCAAAACATTGTAATGTTGCATTTTCAGTGTGGCAAGTTTTGATACCTCCAGCCTCGTTAGCACATGCCAGCAAGACGCAGTGCAACAGTTCTGCTGCAATTGGCAACTCAGTAAAATTTGCCTTTTTCACCTGAATTTAGCAGCATTAGTCTGAGAGCACTTTCTCCCTCTCAGATATCACACCTTTCTGAAAGAGTGGAGCTTTCGGCACGTCTCATGGCTGAGCAGTAAAGCAGTGAACATACAACAAGATGTTCCAACCTGCTACAAATTAATGTGTAGGAATTTGTGAAAAATAGTCAGATGTGAGCCGGAGAGCCACTAATTCTCAATAGCTTATGCTCTGCTGACACTTGGGCTTGGTTTACAGTATTCCTGTGGGAAAAGAGGAGTGGCTGATGCTATTGTACTTATGCTGGTTCATGTGACTGAGGCAGACAGCTCTTCTGGGCTGATAAAAGACATTTTAAATTGCAAAGAGACAGACTAAAGGGTAAAAAAATACACAAAGTAGAGCCAGTCCCAACTGAAAACAAATTCTTAACTCACAAAGAGTAAATTTGAGTACATTTATATTTATCTATCTGATATTTGTCTATCTGACATTTGGTTGATACAAAGAACTTGTGTCTACTCTCTCAGTAGAAGTATTTTATTATTATTAATAAATCCTTGTTAACTCTGGTGTCTCTAGTATGCCAGGCACTCTGCAAAACCCAAGGAAAGCATAGTGTCTCCCCAGAGAGCTTGAACTAATCTCTTCTATTGCTACAGTATTTTCTTAGTGCTGTGTATAAATCATTCTTCTAGCAGTATTTAGTGCAGAGGTTGGCACTTCCCCATTTATGTTTTCGTGACAAACATATTTGCCCCAGTGAAAATACCATGCACTTCAATCTAACTGTATTTTATGGAGTTTCTTTTTGGGCAAACCATTAAAAGGCATTGCTGCAGAGAGGCCCTTAACACACATTTAGCTTTGAAATCTGCCTAAGCACATGCTTCAGGCTAAGCATATGCTGAAGTGCTCTGCTGAATGTGGACAGATTAGGCCATACAATGCATTTTGGTGAAATGTGGTATAAACCATCAGAGAGATTAAAATCCCCAGGGATTCTCTATGGAAGTGGGTATCACATTGTCTGTCATGAAGGGTTGTGTTCAGATGCTCCATCAGGCAGCACAAGCTGACCCTTCCATCCAGGACCATTTTTCCATCAGAGGGATGCTGAAATCTTCATCAATCATGGGGATCTTTAGCAACATGGACTGTGTTTTGCCGTGTGGAGAAGTGCTGCAGTACTGCCCCACATGTAGGAGAAATGACTCCTGAGAGAATAGAAGAAATCCTGGTGGTCAATAGTGTGTGATAAAGATTTGAAAAACAGCAGACACTCATTGAGTCTAACTAGAGCTAAATCTGTAGTTAAATAAGGGAATATAATGAAAAATAAGCAAGAAAAAAAATTTTTCAAGTGCTCTAAAGAAAGAGTATCATCCAATCTCAAGGGGAGAATAACTGAAAAAGTATAGTATTGGAATAACTTAAAAAAATAAAATAATGCCTAATGAGGTCTATGGGTACCATTAATGTAGACTGAGTGGCTTGATTCAAAAGGGTGCTTTGCCCATATTCAGAGTCATGTTCAGTTTAGTCTTATTTATTTAACACCTGAAGCCAGCTTGCATCCTCTGTTGAACTGCCATCAAGAAGCCCTGGAGATGCCTGATGTTGTCCCCTGCCTCTCTGGGAATCACAATACAGTGGATCCATGGTAACACTTGCCTGATGGCAAAGAACTTGATTCTTCACTTGGTCACTGCCTCAAAATTACCCCATATGGACCTTTTGTGAGCCTCTGGGAAGTCAGAGACAGAAATCCTTCCTAACACAGAGAAATATCTGAGCTAACCTTCTTTTGCCACAGGAGCATGATGCAGAAAAGTTAGGGAGATGGGGATAGGGAGCAAAATCAACCACAAGCTCCTTGGTTGACTCAACACATCTTGGTTTCTTCACCCTAAATTTCTGAAGAGATACCACTGACTGAAAGGATTTTTCTGTTCTTCTACAACACCAGACCTTGTATCTTGAGAATAAATTCAAGTGGGCTTTGGTTTTACATTATAGGGAGCACAGGGAGAAACTGACTTTCTTAGGAAACCATCTATGCTGTGCTGGATGTTATGGAAAAACAATATAAACCAAACCATAGCAGATCCTCTTTAAGGTTTATGAATGACTATTTTTTTGGATGATGTTTGAAAATTAGTTCAGGTTGGCACAAACTGTTCACTGAAGATTTTACTGAATGCATGGAAGCCCTTAGAAGAGAGAGATTGCTGCAAGACTGTGGCTGAGACAGATGGGTGAAAAAGCAATTTCTGTCTCTCTGATATGATTGTTTTAATGTAAATACACACAGACATAATTATAAGTAAGACCACTTGGAGAAAATAGATGTGTGAGGGCAACTGCATTCATTTGTTGTGAGACTCTATAGAGTCAGGAGGCTTCAACAATTAAAGTCCTAAAATCCCAAAGCGGATTGTGAGTATCCTTTGTTTTTAAGCTCAGGGAAAGTCACCTTGTTTTTCTGTTTGGAATATACCACCATAAAGAGGAAATCTTCCAAAAATTAGTCAACCACAGCATGGCTTTTTGGACCTGCTTTAATTTGTGTGACATGAAGAAAAGTGTGATTCATGTCCTCAAACAGTTCAGTTGGTTTGTAAAATTATTTACTAAACAAACAATAAAATAGTTTATTTAGAAGTACTAATGACAAGATAGAAAACTGGAAACCAGAAAGAAAGCAGGGCTCAATAAAATATTAGGCAGCCAAATGATTGTGGCTTGATATATCTTCTGTCAGCTTTTCTTTGATTTTTCCCAAAAGAAGTTGGCAGTGACAATAGTAAGGCTGTGAACAATGTAACAATATGATAGACTCGTGCGAAAATGTAAATATAAAAGAAATGTGCTAAATACACTGTATCAAATTATCTGCAAGAAGCAGAAAAAGATTAAATATGTTTTCAGTTCCTTGGAAACACAGAGAAAAAATCAAATGCAGAGCTTAAGAGTTTATCTTTACGTGGGTATAAATTCCGTATTCAAAATTTGATCCCAGTTAGAGAAGAACAAATGAATACTTTGATGATGATATGATGGATGGGGTTTGTGACTGACATGTTTCATCATCCCAATAAACCGAATAAAAAATCCCAAAACTCTGAATATCTCACACAACTCTTTCTCAAAAACTAAGGGTAAATAAGGGTGTATTGATTCTTGAATGAATTTTAAATTCCACGAATGGGAGCTTTTTAGGATCAAGATATTAGGTGAGCTTGCACTATGACATTTTTATAAGGCTGTCAGATATGGGTCTTAATGCAAGAGGTTCCAATCCCCTCATATGGACAATAACTCTTCATTAACCCTGGATCAACACAGGCACTGGAGAGAATATGCAGGGAGGAGAAAATAGTTTCAAGCCAAAGTCCCACCCTGTGTGCCTATATGTAAAGCACAAGAGCCATGAACAGCTTTTCTACCTTTCCTTTCCTAATGCAATCTGTTTTTATAATACAACAGAAGTCTCGTTTGTATTATTTTCTTACAGGATGCCATAAAGTGGTTGTTTTCCAAAACTTTCAATGAAAGCCCATGAAGAGGTCTGCAGAGGTTCAAGCAGATGTTCAAGTATCTGATCTCTTTTCCTCAGCACTGAGTCAGCTGAATAGGAGTCCAGCCAGTCAGCCTGAAAAACGTGAACTTTATCCCCATATTAATGCCTCTGGACTCATGGCTGAAGCAGACTTTCTTCAAGCTATGCTTTCCCAGGGAGGCTCAGGGTCACAGCTGTTACAATTGCTGGGTGTCTCCTAACTTAGGTGGGTGTACTAAACACTCATCTGAAGCACAAGAACTTGCTTTGTTTTCAGAGGGGGATTGAAAATTTTACCCTGTAGCATTGTTTCTTGGCTTTCTCTGGCCTATGGCCAAAGTGCCAAGCCACTTTGCAAGTGAAATTTTATTTCCTATTAAGACCATGGGCCTTGGTCACTACTCAAATATTCTATTTTGCCTCTGTAAGCCAAAATATATATTGTAATACTGACACAAATATTTACTGTTTGATATGTAATGCCCCCTAGTCCTCCTGTTGTCTTTGATAAAGTTCCCTTCATTGCTCTTGTTTTCCTAGCTAAGAGCTAGCTCAAGAAACAGGTGCATGCTTGTGATGTTGAGCTCGGAAAGCTGGTCTGCTTTTTCTTCAATATAAACTTGATCTGACATCATTGGGACTTTGCTTTTAGGAGGTTTTTTAGCCTGAAGTAACCCACTGGCTTTCAGTGGGTCGGTGACAAAAAGACAAAATAGTCAAAGGTGGGTACTGTGATGGTCCTCTCTCCCATCTCTAGCCTGTAGTTTTTTCAGCCTGATCTTGCCTTTTTATTGGCTATGAGTGCATGAACAATATGCCTACATCACTCCATAAGATCAAGAAAACATGACACATAAAATGCGTACCTGAATTATTTTTATTATTTCTCAACTCAGCAGAAATGATTATATTTTGTGCGCTCTCACAACAAAAGGGTATCACAGTATCCTCTGATGAGTGAGTGTAGGAGGCTGTGAATTAAGTGAAATACAGTTATTGGGATCATCCAGTTTAACTTCATGAGAGAGCTGGTTGTCTCAAAATAACCCTTGCCGCCCTTTCTTTTCTTAAGGTCATATAGATAGGACATCTGGCAGAGTCTCAGTCCCAGTGCAACCAATAACATTAACCCTGACTAGCCCAAATCACAGCTGGGTCAGTTCACTCTCTATAGCAAAAGAAATCAAGCACAATTTCCTAGTTGCTGATATTTCAAATACATGAAATAATTCTGCTTTCAGCAAATATCTAGACCAGGCTGATTGCAACACCTCCACTCCAAAGACCCCTTGTGCTAATAAAAGAACATTATGCTTTTAAAGTTAGTCACTATTTCATTGTGAGCAAGGGCATGGAAGTATGCCCTAGAAAAACTATAGCCAGATCTCATTTGTTCTGTACCCTCTGTGGTGTATTGCTATAATCTATAACTGACAATTATTGCATTTTGTGAATCCCTGAACAAATATTAATTTAATTTACAACATGTTCAGTTTTGTTAAACATCAAAGCGAGTAATTTATAAGTTACATCACCAATTCTTTTGACTTCTTCCAGGGCCATTTCTGCTGCCAGTCCAGGCTCAGACTCGGCATGCCAGCTGACAGTGGCCTGCAGGCACCATGTGATGCCCAAGCGTTTGCCTTCCAGCAAAATGGATGTTTCTGTTTTTGAAGGCAAGGGGACAGCTCACTCCCCATATTCCTGGGAGAAAGGTTTGCCTTCTCACAGAGAATGCCTCCAGAGGCATCTGCCTGGTGCTAACTTGACCTGCAATATAGGTTGTCCTGAAGGAGGAATTCCTTCCAGTGTGGTGGCCTCAGTGTGGTGCCACTCCTCCTTCTTCGCAGGTACTTCACTGGCCTTGGAGATGCTGTTTTTGCATGTCTAAAGCAGCCTTCCCATGTGTGATGCTGGAGAAGGTGCTTGGCAGTCCCTTTGTGGTACAGGTCTGACAACTCAGCCAGCAGCAACCACCTTCTTCCAGGTCACTGGGAAGCTGGAACACCCTTTTCTAGTCCTTTACCGTTTTTGCCCCCAAACTTGGCTGCTCTGAACCGAACTTGGTGCAAGGGCTGTTCGACAGAGTGTAGGAAGCTCAGGGAAACACTGAGCTGTTACCATGAGATACCATCAAACTCTCCTTTCTTTTAGGGGACCACAGCTCTGAAGAGGAAACTTTAAGATAACTGATTTGGCCATCATTGATTTGCATGTTTTTTCCTGCCTGGGCCTCCTTCCTCAGATATGTTTTATGCTTGCTCCACACGAAGCTCTATCTACCTTCTTCCTCCATTTGCTACCCCCTGTGATGGACATCCCACTCCTGCAGCTGCAGATATGATCTAAAACTGGTCAGGATGCTGTTAATGCTGGATTTTTGTTCTTCATTTTGCATCTTCTCTGGTAAAGGCAGAAAAAAGGCACTGGGGAGCACAGGGATCAGAACAAGACAGTGCTCAGTGTTATTGGGAAAAGTGTGAGAATGGAAGAACCCCTTCTGCTATCTCAGATGCAGTTATGGAGATCCTTGTGAGCAAACTGCTACCACAGCAGTGCTTTGTGAGGGTCACAGCCTTCTGCAGTTGGCAACAGAGATACTTCCTACTCTCAACTTAAGCATTACTTCATATCAGTGTGTAACTGGACTCATAAAGTTCTCTACACCAAAAAGGAGTTGAAAATGTCCTCCTATCACAACTGGAGACTCTGGATGCAAGAAATACATTGTCAAAATGTAGAAGTCCATCTTATGGCTTGCCTGAATGTTTTATCACCTTTAAAAGACATGACAGCTGGTGTGAACTTTTGTATCAGATATCATCATTCCCTGCTCCAAATATTTCCATGTGACTGGTTCTGGTTAAAGAAGGCATCTTGCTGAATTTAATTAGGTAGAAACACAATTTAAGGGCAGATAACACCCCTTCTACTTACTAAGGAAGATGGCCTGGAGCATTGCTTTGTGCTGAAGAGTCTCCCTACTCCTCCCATAGCTTTCTGGCTGAGAAAACAATGTGCTGCATCCAGGAAAAATATGAAGGCTGTATCTGTGCCTAGAAACTGTCACACTGGTATCTTTATAAATTGCACTGATGATATGAAAACAAAACGCCCTAATTTAATTGTGTGTTTTCCTTGTTTAGTGTAAGATGAGTTCTGATGGGGATATGAGGAACTTTATCCTATCAGACTGTCTTGAAAGGCAGAGGCCTCGAAGCAGCCCCTGTCTGCACTGCAGGGCCGTGGGGTGCTCACCCATCCTCTCTTTGAGGGATGCATCTTGCTCTTCCCATGTGCACTGTACCCACAGCTTGGACAGTGATATTTTGGCTACAGCAACAAGAAGCAAAGGAAGGGACTGGGAAGAACATCTGAGTTGAAGACTTAATTCAGCAATTTTCTTTTTTTTCCTTCTTTCTTTGGGAACTGCCTGCAAGCAGGTAGGACTTCTTCCAGATGAACTGGTGACTGACAGATGAGTTTCCTGGCCTTCCTGAGTGCTTCTCTCTGGGCAGACCCACACCCAGACCCTTTCAGCATGCAAGGACAGTGCATCCTCCTGCCACAAATCCTTAGGAAGAGAGAGCTTGCCCTGGCTTGGTTCTGCTCCCTGGGCTTGTGTAGGGGAAGGAGTGCAGGAACCCCTAAACCACCTGGCTGGGAGGCTGCTGTGCCCTCATTAAGGAAGCAGATGCAGCTATAGGGGGATCATAATGGTCTCTGACCTTTCTGCAGATCATGCAGGAGGGAGACTCTTTGCAGCTCTGTATCTTGGTACACCAAGCACAGAAGTGCATTCTGAAGAAAAACAAGTGCTTTCATTTGGCATTTCAAAAAAATACCGAGAAAATGAGAGAAGACACTGCAAAGTTTGGGAAAGCTAATGCTGCCAGTGCATTTAAGTGGGAGACATCTGCAGTTAAGGAATGTATGAAATAAAACCACAGCAAAACATGTTTGGTGATGTTCTGGTCTGAGCATATTGAGGAAGAGGTAGGACAGATCCCAATTATCATACTGGGCATCCTGGGAAATGGGAATTGCACACATATCATACACCAAAAATAGTAATATTTTTACAGGATGACACACACTGCATGCCCAGGCAGCACTGAAGCAAACGACTGGGAATAAATGGACAAGAAAACAAATGGCTAGAAAGATAGCCATCAAATTCCTCTTGCTCCTTTCTCTGGCACTTAGCTCTCTCTTCAAAATGTTGACAATGTTCCTTAGACAGAAAGAGAATAGAAATGGAAAAAATAAGTGGATAGACTGTGGTTATGGCTTATTTTCTTTCCCCAACAGGGGAGTAACAGAATTTTGTTCAAGTATCATTTTTATTCTTAAAATTGTTATTATTCTCCATACTGCATATGAAACAAGAGCTATGTTTTGGGTCTAACATAATTCGTAATATGCTGTGAGCGAGACTTTAAAAAAGTAATAAAAAAAAATACTACATTCATTCTGAATTAATTTAATTGAAATTAAATTAAAATTAAATAAAATGTTAAAGGAAATATGAAAGAAGTGCTTTTTCGTGTGTATTTCAGTAAAAAAGGTATTTGTGGACCCAGGGGCTTTAAGTACAGTATCTTCTGTCCTCTCTTCTCTAATAAATGAACTACAAAACTGGAGACAGAGACAAGTAAATTTTGAAGACAGTGACCAGATTCCAATATCAGGTATAATCTAACATCACTGTATTTCTGTTACCCAGAGTCAGAATGACATCCACGCGGAGACCAAGGGTCTCTCTTTAAAAGACATGTCCATGAGCTCATGCAATTATAGTATCAACAGTCAGAATGTATAATGCAATGACCATCCATGTGTCTGAGAGCTCCTGTATCAAAACAAGGCCACAAGAAACCTAAAAGCCCTGAAAGAGGAGAGATTTTGTATGGTTACTCATCAGAAAATTACAAGAACTTTACATCTAAAGCCAAAAATGAAGTGGCAAAATTCCCAGATCAACCTTTCACCTTTTCTTTTTTGTTTTTTTTTTTCAGTTTGGTTAGGTGTTTTTTTACTTGCATTGGGGCAGAAATATTATCAAAAGAGCATCTTTCAAAGTGACTTCAATACTTCCCAGAGTCCTGAGAAAAGATATATAAACCTGAGAAAAATGCTGAAGGAAGGTGACAGTAGCAGGGGGAAGTAGCATTGAAAGACTAGTTATTCATGGGCAGGTTGTGTAGCAGGGTCAATGTGCTTCTTTCTGAGCAAGACAAAAGGTTTAAGCAGTCCTTTTTCCAAATATATTGCCAGTATAGAAGACAAAATGTTGAACCTAATTCTGTTTTCATTCATTCTATCCCAGCTGAAACAAATCTGGGAAATTTAGTGTGAGAAGGTTGCAAAAAGAGTTAGAGAAGTGAAAGGATTGATGATGAAGATGGCAGCATTCACGGGAAAAGGGTCAGGTAGCCACAGATCTCCCTCATCTTCTTTATGCCTCTGAAAACTGTCTGGTTTTTGCTGAGTTTTGATGAGTTTTGAGTCAAAATGGAGTTCGCTGGTGTAATTAATTTTATTTTCCTTGGGTCACCTTTCCCTCTGTAGTACTCCAGAAAAATAAACAAATGCAAGGAGTCAGAGTTTTGATTTTGAGGTGGATACGTGTGAAATACATTGAGTCAGGAGATCTGTGCTAAACATATGTTATATGTATCTCACATAGACAGATAATCATGAGCAGGAAAATGCAATCAATCATGCCATCATTTTCTTCCCAGCCCTTCTCTCATGTGCCTGCACCTGTAAACCATTGATATGCACAAATGTGTTAACAAAAGCTGGCATATTTCCATTGCTTTCGTGGTTTTTTCAAATCCTTCTGTAACACAAGGGAAATACTTGCCCCTCACTGTTTTAAGTGGCAATAATCCACTTGCTAAGTGGAAAGACTACAGTGCAAAAGGTTTTAATTTAAAATCCCAAAGCAGAAAATAGATTATTGCTGAAACAACCAAAGCCCTGATATCCAAGTATTATAAGAAGAACCTCTTTTTAAAAACTAAATTGATAAACTTGTTTGATAAAGCAAGAGGTTAATTGCAGTGATCTTAAGTTTAATTTAGGCAGTTTGTGCAAACTTCCCCAAAAACATTTGCTGGGCAATTTTCTTCTTCACCTGTGTGACACTCCTTGCTAATGCAGCTGGCCACACCACTGGCCCTTCTGTGATGTGGAGCTCCAAGTGAAGTCACCAACTCCTCCTCCATAGTGACATCCTGAAAAAGGAAGATCCTGAAAGATCCTGAAAAAGTTACCTGTGTAAAAAAACCCATCAGCTTTAACAGGACTTGTCATCTATGTTAATGCTTTCAAAATGGTAATTTGCTTCAGCTCTCCCAAAGTTACTTCCTGATATCATAATCCCATATATGATGGGCCAACTAAACTGCACTAAACAAAAGCTGTTGACACATACCCTGAACCCACTACTAGAATATAACGATCTTGAATCAAATTTACTTGGCAAGCTACAGAAGTTACTCATCTTTCAGGCATTGTGAATGCACAGTTGCTGGAGCTGGGAAGCCATTCAGTGTGTTGGCCCAACAACATACGAATTCTGGAGATTTGGGAGCACTAGCAGAGGATTCGTTAAACAAGCAGATGCCTGCAGCAGGGCTGCTAAGTGGTTTAAATGCAACCAACGATGTGCCACATAAAAGCTTAAATAACTCTCTTCCACAGAGCAAAGAAATAAAATTCTTCCCAGGGACCTCTAAGGAAAAGAAATCAACAAGCTCTCTTGAAAGACCTTTTCCTTCTTAGAAGTTTATTGCGGGTTTCTGTGGCCAGTTGAGTTGCTCCACTTTTAATAAATGACAGTGAAATTCATTTAGTGGCCATGGATTTGACACTTGGGCAGGCGAGGTTGTACAGCTCTGGGAGTGTTGGCAGGGGAAGCAGCAAGATGCACCTGCCTACAGGTCCTGCTCAGTTCTGTGCTCTTGGGGCATCTTGCTGTGAGCTCTTTCCACCTCTGCCCATGTGCACGGACACCAAGCAGCACCAGCACTCACTGACTGACACTCACTCCCACCACATACATGCCTCTCCTGGACTGAGGCTCTTTTCTTCCTCATTTAGCTGGATTTTCACTAAAAAACATGTTTCTTATGAAAAAAAAACTAAAAAAAAAAAAAAAAACATAAAAAACTAAAAAAAATTAAAACCAAAGAAAAATAAATTAAATTAAATTAAAATAAAATAAAATAAAATAAAACATTTTTTAAAAAGGGGCTCTGGTTTACAAAACCATAGTGCTGATTCTGTATCATCTGGGGACTTCTTAACTGCAACCATGCAGCAGAGAACAAGTCCTCTGAGGGAAGAAGTAAGTAATGAGACACAGAGAGATCCTGAGCTGGTTAGGAAGTAACATTAGATTTCTGTTGTCTTCACTAGTTAATGTGATATGTAAATGAGGAACATATGACATGGTTTGAAGCCTGTCTGTAGGAAACACCCCAGCGTGTTTCACTGGGGAGGAGGAAGAGGAGGTGGTCTTCCTAATGAATATGCTCTTTGTTTGAGAATGGCAGTGAAGTCTCACTTTTATGCTGTCATTTTGTGCTACTTGTCTAAAGCAACACTTCTTCTAGGGGATGGCAAGTGTTTGAAATTTGAATGGGATTCACTCCATCAGCCGGAATTTGTACTGTCACACCCTGACTTTCGCACTGCAAGAAATCCTAACCCCTTCCTCAGCTGCTGAAAATGGACTTTACAGTGTATCTCAAGCCAATAAGAAATTCCTAAATCTGCTGATTTGTACCAAAGCTAGAGTTAGCATAGCAGACATGTTAAAGTAAATACAAAACAGAAATTTCAAACAGAGACACCGGGGGTTAGATTTCCACATTGTATGGTGGCACCTAGGCTAGGGCTTTGCTTTCTGACCCTGCTCAGTGTTTCTCAGCTTCTGTGAAGTCTGGCAAATGGTTATCTTTGCAAATCAGCCCCATGTTAGGACACTGGCTAAGAGCAAAGGAAAATACTTTTAGACATCAAGTTATCAAACTATTTAAACTTTCTGCTGTGTGGTTCTTCTTATTGCGGTGAAAGCCATTGAACACTCAAGTAGCAAAGCTGGGGAGGTTCTCATTTCGTCTTCCTGCTATCTCCCCATTTTAATTTCTTGTATCTTCCTTTTGTCCCTGTGCATACCCTTAATGCATTTTCCTTATGTGGGGACTCTGGGAAGTGGCTTTTATTTTTGAAGCTGGTATAATTAAGAGAAAAATGAAATGCAGAGACAGAACACAGCCTCCAGTTTTGTCTACTTTGAAAGGGTGGACTGAATTCCATTCTGAGTCCACAACTTCGAGAAAATTTAAAATTTTCTCATATTTTCTCCAGCAACTTAATCCTTAGTATCATACTCCAGCAGTTAAGGAACAGAAACATACCACGGCAGTTAAAACAGCAGACATTTTTGATGCTATAAGGTTGCAACAAGCTATTTCCAAGCCAGCTTTAGATCAAGAAATCTTGGTAAGAATACTTTTATAATGCAAATCAAATAAATAAAATTGCCCACTGCAATAAGAGGAGTGTTGTTTGCATCTTAAATGCAATTTTCAAATTTCAGATTCCTTTTATTTAGATGTACTCCTGGGGACTAGCAATACCACATCCATGGATTCTCACATTTTTTCAGTGTACTGTGAAAACATCTGCTAGAACTCATCAAACTCTTCTGTGGTTTGTTGTCCCCATTTTACAAGTTGAGGGAATTAGGCAGGTTAAAGGACTTGCCCAAGACCACACAGGGAATAGGATGACAGAGTAGGTACTAGAATAATAATTTCCTGGCTCTACTTCCAATTACCTTGTGCCAAGGAAAAGGCCTTTCTTTCTAATGTAACACCTTGGTTATTTGACTTTGTTCTTTCTCTCGCTCTCTTACTCTTGCTCCACCTCACCTAAAATATAATTGAAAAAAGTTCTCTCTTTTAGTGTGCGGCCTTGTATTTAATCTGTGGTGCCAAACAGATCAAATGAATGTTGTCACCACTCCACAGGGAGAATTTATTTACCTGATGTGATGGCATAGGTGGGTTATAAAAACCTCACAGACTTCTGCCAGGGAGGTGATCCCTTGAGTCCTGATTAAACTCACTTGTGTTAATCAGGCTGTTCTGCAGAGCTTCTCAGGCAGGATGGGTGCAAAGCTGGCAAAACAGCACCCTGAAGCCGCAGTATCCAGCTATGGATATTATCCAAAATGCCCCCATCTACTCCTCATTTTTCTTTTCCTGTAGCTCTCCAGCCAAACATGCCTCTCTTTGTGACAAATGCTGTGATGCACTAGGAAAAAGGTCACTTTGCCCTTCTAAATTAAGTACCCTGAGAAGGTAACTTTCTTTCAGTATTTTTAAAATGCTGTTATTTCATTTGCTGTAAAGGTTGAAGTGATTTGATACTATTAACACATCCTCAAGATTATTTTTTTTGAAGTCTCTAACCAGTGCTCTTTTACAGATGCCTTTCAGTACATTTTTGGAGGAATAGTTATTATCATTCCTGCAGATCAGGTATCACCTTATTCTCATCTAATTTTGTCCAGTGCCTTGTTAGCTGGAGCATCCAATAATAACTAGAGATTAATGAATTAGAAGTAATGTTTTTCATCCAAATTATGAGCAGCCTTGAAATAGCTGAATGGTGTATGTGACATGGTTCCTCATCTGCCTCTGCAGTTGTTCTTGCAGGGAAATGGTTTTCTTATAATGCAGAACCCCTTAGTGCTACATTATCTCATTATCTCTGACCACAAGGCTGGACTGCATCCTTCCTGTGAAATACATAAATACAGGATCAGTTTTTAACACTTGTAAGCTTCCCAGTTAATTATTGCTTAAAGATAGTTAACTGATTCTTTAAAGTGTCTCAAATACAGCACAATGGTCTGCTGCCCGAGGGCAAGGGCTGCTCCTTGGGGTGATGTCTAAGGAAGCAGCAGTACCCACAATGCCCATTAATTAATGACACTGTTCACCCATGGTACCTGTGAGCAGCTGATGTGGACACTACAAACTGTGTAAGAGATATATGAGTTCGTGCTTGTCACCACACTAAGCTGCAAAGTTTATGCACACTGCTGCTGTTGTAAAAGTGACAAGAATGGGACACAGGAAATTTTATGGCAGAGCTTTTCCGTGGCCACATCCAGACCAGCAGAGAAACTGTTCATTAGTGACATGCCTTAAGAAAAAATGTGTTCAGCACAATAGAATGGATTAGCTCAGCATGTTCAGCAGGGAAGTTAAGGTTTATATCTAAGTAAACAAATGGTTACTTATCTTCTCTGGTACCAGGTGGTATGATGTGTGTCGTGCTTTGCTGTTGCTGTATCATAATCCTCAATACTTATATTATATGAATGTGGTTCAAGTTGTTTTGGTTTCTAATCATGCTTTTAAAGAGGAGTTACTGTGCATAGCAGTCTGTTTATAGAATATTCTCTGGTTTTATATTTGCCAGAGGTACACACAGGCAGCAGCAGGGGTATACTTTGTCTAGATGCCAACTTTTCACAGAAGAAAAGCTTCATAAATCACTTCCCTGAACTGTCAGTGCTGTTAGCAACTCCCTCTGGTGCTGTACAGCTGAGGGGGCTATGTTGAGTACAGCACTCCTCTGCACCCAGAGGAGCCCTGCTTTCATTTATTTTTCTTTCCTAATTACCTATAGTGAGAGAAAGCTGGTCCAAGCTGAGAAACCTTTATAAAACACACTGGATGATCAAAATACCATGACAGGCCTCTTCAGTGCCTAAAAACTAATTGTGCTCAATAGCCTGCATCTCTGCTAGAGTCAACTTTGAATCACTTACTCCTTCCTAAGCATCGTGGAATGATCATTCCTTGCTGACTTGAAAAAAAAAGTGTTTTTGAAAAAGAAATGTTGTGGATGTCTGGACCTGAAGACAGATAGCTAATGCAGATGTATGGACAATGCACACAAAAGCTTCCCAGTGTCAGATGAGAAGAACACGGGCCATAAATTCTCTGTCCTTAACCTATAGCCACACAGATGGCTTTGATTACAGCAGATGTTGTGTGAAAATTAGCTGCAGCTTGTGGCTAATGGAGGGACATTCGTAGAAAAGGGTTCAGGAGGTGAAGGCTATTTTTAAGACTCCTGCATGTAAAACTAAATCTCTGTCCATAGCAAGGTGGCAGAGTTGACTGAAGGTGCAGGTTGTAGGCACAGAGGGGTAGGAAAATATTTAGCTTTGCACAGATGCCTTATATGAGGCCACTTGAAGATGTGCAATGCATCTTGTAGTTAGTGATTTTATCTGCTTCAACCCATTGCCAGTTGTCACTTGGCATGAAGAGTTTCTCTGCTGAATATCAGAGAAGGAAATGAAATGAGGTGAAAGTGCATGTCTTATCTTACATGCTGCTTTTCATTCCCATGCGGCTGTGCAAAGATAAGATGCTGCAGACTGGCCTTTCATTCTGGCCCTGGTGCAGAAACCAGGAGAGGTTCCCCTCCCCAGGCACAGATGCCTGGCAGCATTTGCACCCAGCTGCCACACGGGACTGTTTCCCTCCTCTCCCCAGATCCATGTGGCCTGATTTAGGTGCATAAAGGTGCATGCATGCTGCATGTAGTGTTTCAGGGACTTGGAGCCACCAGGATTCTCTACCAGGTATCAGCTCTCAAAGGGGTACATGTGTGTTGACCTCTGAGGCTGATGGGGAAAAATTGCAACCCCCCTGGTTGCATTTCCCTCTCCCTGCAATTACCTCCATCGTGTCTGGGTTTGACCACCTCTTCCAGGAAGGTGACACGAGTGCTCTTGCCAGGACAGGCGATGGGGTGCGGAGGCACAGAGGGCTGGGCCAGCCACCACCGAGTTGCCAGGCACGTTGGGCAGCTCTCTGCCTTCCTGTGTGGAGTGTTTGCCTTGGCAGCCAGTGCTCAGCATACATCTCCAGCTCTTGGAGGGAAACCTTCTGTAAATCCGAATATGTCGGGGGGAGAGAAAAGTGTCTCACAGCAGCTTCATCCTCACAATGTAGCCAGCCTCCAGCAACCACCCTGACAACCAGAAACTGAAAAGGAGAGCCGATGCATCCTTCCTCAGACACCTGAGCTTTATCTGCCTTTTGTTCTTATTTCTACTTTTCCCTGAATATGCAGACAGAGTTATTTTCCATTTAATATTTGCTATATGGAGAATTATAAAGACTCATTTTCTGTTTTTTGAAACTCCCCAGTTAGCCAGTTCAACTCCTCTGTATTTGAACATTTGCTTTCAATAAGAAAAAATGTTGATTAACTCAGTGGCCCAGCCAAATCTAGTAAGTTTTTTCTGGCAATACCTCTAATGAGTCCCATTTACTATTTTTTTCCCCGTACCTTACTTGTGCAAAAAAATTCCAGATATTAACATCAAGAAGGGCAATATTTGGCCTGTTATATGAGAAAAGTAAAAACAAACCAGCACACTTCCTTTTGTAGTTCTGGATTTCATGCTCACTTAATGCATATGAAAGGGCCATTTTATAAAGTATAAATTTGGAGCTAAGTGTTGAAGCATGCTGGTTTATACATATGATTATGTACAAGCATGTATGTGCTTGTATATACACATGCAGATTGCAACATGTCCATTGTAATCAAGTGACCACTGATCCATGCTGCATTTTTATTTTTGACAGGTCTTTACTCTTTTTTTTAACCCCCACCTCTCTCCGTCTCTCAGGGTAATGCTCTTTAATGTAATTATGCTAAACTGACGTTCTCTTTGTGGTATTTAACAAAAAAGAGTCATCGTTTTTTAAGCATTCATATGTCATGAGTCTGTATTTTTTGGCTCTAAATTTGAATGGCATTTGATTGTGTTTTTAAAATATTATGGCTGGATAAATTAATTACACCAGAAAATCCAGAAGAAACAAACAATAAAAATAATAATAAACATTAGCTGCCACCTCAGTCCAAGCTCATGTACTATACGTTAAAACTTTATTATTTCAAGTGGACATATAATTACAGGAAGGTGGAGGCCATTACTAATGTCAGTGCCAATGGAAATGCATTGGTCGGTCATAAGCATTTTCCGGGGAGCATATGGCTCCCAAGGAAGGCAGCAGGCTGAGGGGGTCCCTCCTTGCCCTGCTGGGAAGAGGTCTCTGGGTTTAGCATCTCTGTGGGGCTCACACCAGACCCTGGGTATGTTGCCCCAGAGGAGGAAGGTGTAGTGCCATGCTATCATGACACAAGAAGGGTGGAACATGCCTTGCCCCACGGGCTACACCTCCCTCTGGTGCGACCACCCTCCTCTCTGAGAAGGTGGCCAGGTTTCCACTTCCCAGGTAGAGCCAGCAGTGGTGTCAATTAGTTCCACTTCTGGTTGTGCTTTTGGGATGTTTTTGCCTCTGTCAGTGGAAACTGGACTCACACTATCAATTTATTTCTCATTCTGTGGGCCACCAGCTGGTAATGATACGCTTCTTGTTTACTCTGACCTTGGCTGTATGTGAAGAAGAGACTTAGATGTAAATGGTTCCATCTCCAATTCCCAGACCCTTGAGCCATTATTTTCTTCTGCCCTACCTAGCAACATGCTTGTTTTAATAAAACATATTGCCATTGCTTTGAATATTTATACGCTTGAACCATTCAAAAGATCTATTCACATTAGTCAAGTTAGGCAAAAATAGCCCAAAGACAGCACCCACTGCCAACATTTTCTTTGGTTTGTGCTACTGAAATGTCCCATTTCATTCTATGGCTGAATTGCAAGACAGTTATTCCTTATTAATCATGAGCGTAGTGCCATTAAGACGGCCAAGTAACAGTATAGCCAATATAACTCCTACTCACTTTATAAAGACAAATATTAAAGTCATCACTTACTTTGTGGCTAAAAAATGGAAAAATGCAGGAGCATACCAGATGAACCTCAGACATCACACCCTTCAGCACGTGCCCAAAAATTCGCTGTAAATGGTGTCAGCTGTCAAATCTACCTGGTGGATCCTGTTGCCCTGCCCATACAATGAAGACAGTGGCTGTGTGTACCAAAGCTGAAATGCCTCTGTGGTGAAACTGTCTGTGACTGGGGAGATGCAAGGACACACCTCCTGGTCTCATACACACAAATTTTGTTTATTTCTGTATCTGAAGCTACACCTAAAACCTTATCAGAGCCACTAGCTTTTGTGGACCAATCTATGTCAGTGTCATAGGTTATTATGACTTTTTAAACTCGCATTTCTCCTAAATTTTTCCCCTCTGTGGGAAATGGACATTTCTAAAGCTCAGTCCAGTTACAGGTAACAGCAAATGTTGCATTGGAATTTCCTATGGGACAGAAAGTCTTATGTTCAAAAGGCTATAGGCAATATGCAGCACTACATGGTGATTAAAGAGGCAAGCTTACCTGGGGAATTGATTTACAGGGTACAGTAGCTGGGCTCTGGGACTCTGACAGGCAGGATTTCATCATCATGATACTGCTTTTCAATGACAAGGTAATCTGGAGCATTGCAGGATTTCATCATCATGATACTGCTTTTCAATGACAAGGTAATCTGGAGCATTGCTCTGCTCCCCATCCCCAGATTTCCTGGAAAAGGATGGGGGAGCTGTAGTGATTTACTTGGGTTATTGCATCAGTTTGAATTTAATAGACTGAGAGATCGGTGAGAGATCGGTGTGGGTGCTTTGGGAGCCCTTCTGAGAAGTGCACAGCATAACCTTTCTAGCAGGATGAATAACAGCTCATCTAGCAGACAGTGGTGCAGCAGCATATTCTGCTGTCTGCTTAGCCTTGGAAAAATGCATTTGCCTAGATAAAGGGACTGAGGCTGGGGTTTCAGGGCGTGCAAACATCTTACTGCTGCTCAGATGAGTCTTTTATTTATCAGTGTGCATTTTTCACATGTTCAAAGTACCTGATCATTTCTTACCTTTAAGAGTTTTCTGCAAATTAATTAAAGAAAACATTTGTTTCTTATTTATCTCATTCTAAACCTTAAAAAAGTGACCCTCAGTGAATTGTTTTGAGTACTTTGGCACATACTTGTTTAAGCTTCAGTAAAACCTACTCAGACACGTTAACAGTATACACACAGGCACAAATCACTATTAATCCTTGCTCAGGGGGAAGTTTATGGGGTCCCAGCTGTACAGGGCTTGATGCTAAGATGCAAGGTCTTGTTCTGGTGGAGCCACCTGCTATTTTCTGAACCCAAAAGGCTGCATTTGCTCATCAAGGCAATAAAACATGCTCTTGTTCTTGCTGGCGTAAGGGGTTTTGAGAACCGCAGTCCGATGACATAATGGGTTGTAACACACAGGGTGCGATAGTGTCCCCAGCTGCCCCACGCTGAGCACAGCGAGCTCCTGCCTGCTGACTCCACAGGAGACAGGCGCTGGAAGGAGTCCCCGGGAGAAAGGGGGATGGGGAGCTGTAGAGTGCAAAGGTGCAATGCTGTTGGTGCAAATACATGAAGATTTGTGGTTTAACTGCAATGGTTTAGCTGGAAAAGGATTCAAGTAGCTTGCCTCTAAAATGGGGGGATCTGCTGTCAGAGGTGAAAGAGCCAGGTTTAGTCACACTGCTTGCATGGAAGGCTCTAGGGACAGCATCCTCAGCACGAGAGCACACTGCCTGGAGCAGTGCTGCTTGGACAGATAGCATTTGTTCCTCCAGCTGCCCTGGGACAAGAGCATGACCAGCTGGAAGTGGTCACTTCCATCATTTTGCTTTTCTTGTCCATTGGCCCCGAGTGTTTCTCTGGTAGCATGAACTGCCACAGAAATTTTAGGATGACTGAAAAATTCCCTGAACTTGGAGGAAACTGATGTCTGAATGCAGATTTCAGCCCAGCAGGCAACTCTGCCCACACAAATATCTCTTCAACAGACCAATGCATTGGGCTGCTTTGCTTGGTCAGACAAAATCATCTGTTAGACAACTGGCAAAGTAGAGTCCACAACTGGTGTTTTAAACACATTTAACAACATGCTCTAATATGATGAAAAAGCAGCAGTTATAATTCTATGGGACGATAATATCACAGGTGCCTTTCCAAAGTGTTGATTTAAAAAAAAAAAAAACACAAGAAGGAATGGCCAAATGGCCATAAATTGGCTACAACACTCATTAGACCTGTCTTAGAGCAGCTTCTCCCTGCCCCAGGCCAGGGCAGGTTGCCAACAGGGAAGCAGTACAAGGGCTTGCTTCTTCCTGTCTGAGTCCCACTGATGGAGCTGGCTAAAATTCAGAAACTGGATTCCCACTCACCTACAAGCCCTGAAACAGGGGGAGCAGCGAGGAGGCCAAGCACTGGATCCATGTGCTCCCTGCATATGCTGCCAAAGCAGCCTCGGGGGGAAAATAAGTGACATGGAAAAGTGTCAAGCTGTAAATTATGCTGTACATGAGATACAGAAATCTGGAAAGATTTGTAGCAGGCAGTCCCTCTGGGGCAGGCCAGTCCCCAGGAAGACTGGCTCACGAAGTCCCATTGCACCCTAAGTGATGGACCAGGGATGTGGCCACTCTTTGGTTGGGACAAGTCAGCTCTTCAGAGGTATTCATTTCAGCTGGTTTTAAAAGATCCTGGAGCAGAGAGATAAGGTTTTTTAAAATATAGGTTATATATAAATATTTATGTGGACCTATGTAAGGGGTACTATACAAGCAGTTATTTTTTCAGTGGGTATTTGAAAATAAATCTCCAGTTTGTATAGCTTGCAAGCTAGCCCCATTATGTTAAAGGTTTGGGGTACTTTTTTTTGGATACAGTGACTTCTTCTAAGACAGGTTATTAAAAAGAAGAGAGATTAGTGACATAAACTGGCTATTTTAGAAAATTGCAATTAAATAAATGGGAAAAAATATGAACCCAACTTCCTTAGGCCAAAGAAAATGGTGGTGTGCATACAATATGTATTGTGCTGTTATTGCTGTATCTATAATGGAAAGTTCCTCTTCATCAAATCCACTAAAGCCAGGCTCATTTGCTTCGTGAGTCTTTCCTTGTGTTTGGGCTAGAGAGAGATGAGAACTCTGCTCAGCAGAAAGCAATAACATTTCCAGAGGCAGCAGTTTTTGTAGGGAAAGAATCAGCTAATTTTAAAGCAAATACATCCTTGCAAATGTGAAAGTCATCATAGTTAAAGTAACCTTAGAATTACTTAGCCCTTAGGGAGCTTAGCTGATAAGTGTTACACATACTGATAAAGTATCTGAGTAGAAAAATCTGTAAGACGACTTCAAACACCCATTTAGAAATCCCTCTCCATTTCAGAGCAGCAGGCATAAAACCTTAGCACTTCAGTCTTTATCATGTCCTACGGTTCTTATCCGGACAGAGAGGCAGCGGGGAGAGGGGAAGTTAAGGGAAATGAAAAATGAGAAGAGAGCCACCCAGAGCTGAGCAGGTTTGGAAGTGGGTGTCACTTTAGGATCTTCCTTTCTGTCATTTGTTGCCAGCCTCTTCTTTAAGGGACAGAAGTATACTGTATGAAGTCTGATGGAGAAACTGGGTTTATGAGCCTCCATGAGGATTCAGTTTGTTTAACAGTGTGATGTTGAAATAATCAGAACATTCTGCAAGGATTTTCCTGGCGTGTAATATCACAAAAATTTATCTTACTTTAAGAATTCCACTGTTATAATTTTCCACTGTGGCTGATGAGAAATGCTTGTCAAACTACATGCTGCTGAAGAGAGCTTCTCTTTCTCAATTCCTTCATCAAAGCAAACAAAACAAAGGCTTTGGACTGGGCTTTTTTTTCTGGTTTTGCTCAGGCGTCTCTGGTCTGGTGGACAGAACCTGGCCTGAGAGTGAGACTAGTCTTGGAGCTCCCTGAAGGACTGAGCATCCTAAAGCTAAACTGTAGCTCACAGCTGTGGATGACAAGACCCATTCTGAGATGTGCCATGAAACTGCTCTTTGCCCCTACTGTGAATTTTCAATATTATTTCAAAAGCACTTTGGGACACCTCTCCCTGGCAGGGAAAGCAAAACACAGGAGTGGCAGAACGGATCTTGCAGACAAGACTTTCATTGCTCATAGTCATCTCAGCTGTGGTGAGTGCAATGTTAGTGAAAAATGCCAGCTGTTCAGAGGTTCAATAGTAGTTCTTCAGCAGATGGTGAGTTTTACCACACCGTATCATAAGAGTATTCTAATAAGAAACTTATTTCTGCAAAGCTAAGGCTTCTAATTGAATGTTTAATCTACTACATAATTGTTTTCAGGATGACATCAGAAAATAGAATATACATCTGGTGATGTTATTCTTGCACAGTAAAACTCAGCAAAATGTGCAGTTAATGTACAAAGCCCAGAAAAGATGCATTCAGATAAAGGACTCATCTAAAAGTCACAGAAGTCAGACATGCAGTGCCTGGGGCTATGCTGCGAAATTGTATTTACATTTACTGAAATGTGTTGTCCTTGTTTTTCCCCTGTGATCACAACGATTCAGAAACAAGTGTGAAGCAGCAGGCAATTAGGTTTTGCCACTCAAAAAGCTAAAACTTCTGTGTAAGTAGTCATGGCTGGGAGGCTGGAAAGGATGGATGGAAGAGAAACACTCACAGAGACATACATTCCTGCACATTAGAGGTGACAGAGTGTTAAGATCCAATTATGATTAAGATTCTTCGGAAATTCCTCTGTCCAAATTAAGGGCAAACAAGACCATATGCCAGTGACAATAGTATAGGTTTTATTTGATAGTAAATATGAGAGAGAAGCAGAAAGAAAGAAAAAGAGAGAGGGAGAGAAGTAGAAAATAAGTGGGGCGGACAGAAAGAGAGAGACAGGGACAGAATAAGGAAAATATCACCACTCCGTGGATCCCAACGATGCTCCATCGATCCTCTCCAGCTGGTCTTCTTGGTAGTGAAGGTCCCCCAAAAGGCACAGAATCCGATGGTTATATATGCTCAGGGTGGCTGGGATGTCCGGGCATGTCCCCTGGGGGAGGGGGACAGTCCCTCACAGCCGGCTCTGGGCCTGTTGCATCCATGCAGTCCTGTGGTGCAAAGCCTCTCACCTGAGAGTCCCGTGGATGGGGCTGGGGTTCCACAGCTGGGCCACGGGGGAGTCTGTGTTTTGTGTACTCGGAGGATGGGTGTTTATTTCCTCTGACCAGAGTTTATGCCACGCACCCAAAACCTCCTCCTCCTCCCTTAGATGGGGGAGTCTGTGTAAACCTGGCTTCGGTGAGCTGTGCTCTTCCACCCAACCCAAACTTGGCTGGGATGGCAGCTAGATGTTTTAGCTTATTTCGGATGCATGCCTTTCTCTCAGCCTGAGATGATGGAACAATGGGCTTCTCTTTATCTAATCAGCAGTTACAGTCTACAGTTCTTCAAGGAGGTTTCTGTGGCTGTACCTTCTTTAAAACTTTATATCCATGTTTGAGGCATGAACTATTTTCAGTCTCTGACACAGAGTCTGAGGATGGTGGAAACAGTTTGTGTCAAACAGAGAATATGCTTTTTGAATCCCTGCACCTACTTCACTTTTGTCTGACAAACAGGACTGTAAGTGTCTGAGCCATACAGAGCAATCGGAGGGGGGGTGTAGAGACTTGTGAAGGAGTCTCAGACTTTTTCAGCATTGCTACATGAGGAAGAAGAGGCCTAAATCTAGAGAGCTTTGGCACAGGATACTGAAGCTGGGGTTGCAGCAGAGCTGTAAAGAGGTGAGGTTTACTCCTGCTCCATCACAGCTGGGGCAGACACGGGCCTACCAGCACTGCCGGGGAGCCCAGGGGGACAAGGCTCTCTGGCAACCTAACCCACGAGGCATCCCTCACTGTGACCTGGGACAGAGGTTAAAGTTGCAGTCTACAGAATTATATACTGCATCCTTTTTTTCTTGTCCATCTAGAGACCTATTAGGCTACCTAGAGCCCGACTGGTGTTTTGAGTCATGAGAAGAGAAGAATAAGTCACACCTGATGCTTAATAACAAGAGCTGAACTCCTTTGATCCACAATGGTTAAAGAACAGCAGTAAAAGTATAGACAAGTAGCTGACTTCTAACATTTAAATGCTACAAGCTAAAACTAAGCATATATTTTAAGGAACACCTTGAAGTTAATTTCTTTGTAAGTAATATGCCATAACATTTCTTAAAGGCCTTGTATATAACTGAATTTTATTTTAACTGTAATACATAAAGTAAGATTTAGTGGCTGGCTTACAAGAACTAATAAGCAACTAAAGCTATCTAAAAGTGTCAGTGTGAGTCTGGATGAAAAGAAATGCCTTGTCTTTAGCCATCTGTTACACACTGGAGTTAAACAGACATACAAGTGCTTTTTCCTGGAAGCCATCTGCACAAATATTGATTGAGTAATTTCATAAAATTCCGATTTAGTAATTTACCAGCTGACAAGGTGATAGTGCACAGTGTAGGTTTGAGTTTCCTGGCATTTCTACTGCAGCTAAAACAACATTGATGTGCATTTCTTTCGCCACTAGCATTATTGCAAAAGGAGACATTGGAATCAAGTCCAAGATAACCTATTGAGAGAGTCTGTAAAATATTTTCCTATTAACATCAGAATAAAAAATAATGTCGTATTCCAGAAAATTGAATGGCACTTACATTCCATAATCTTCATCAGATCAGCTTGCATGGGGTTTTGGTTTTCCTTTGCCTGGTTTGAGGCTGTTTATATTAATCCCATCCAGTTTTATTTTAATTAGTTTAAAATTCTAGGGATTCAAGATCATCATGGTATTTAAAAGACTGAGTTTCAGCATCCGTCAGCAGTGGCTTTTTCAACCCTCAACTATTTAAAAGCTGCGATCTTTTATTCATTTTCCCTCTGTCCAGACACTGACTTTGCTGCAGTGACTCACACCTTCAGCACCCCTGGCAGGCAGGCAGCTGTCTGGAGCAAACCACTCCTGCTGGCTTTTCAGCCGGGGCCAGAACAGCAGGTTCTGTTCTGCTGGGGAAGCAGGAACAGAGCCGCACCCCCCGCACAGCCTGTCCCTCCACCACCTCTCCCCGTCCTGTGAGCCCTGCAGAGCAGTGAGCTGGCAGTGTCCTTGCCCTGCCTCTTGCCACAGAAATGGATTTCTCCAGGGATAAACTATCCCACTGTGGTTCCACTATATTTTTCAGTTTCATTCCTCAGTACCTTAAAGAAGCACCACCTTTCTGAGGTGATTAGAGATAATTTTGGTTCTATCCTCTCATCATTGATTTTTGCCTGGTTCCCGTGGGATTAGACCAATTAGAAAATTAATCTAGGCTAAGTGCATAGAACCATAGAATCACAGAAAAATTTAAGTTGAAAAAGACCTTTAAGATCATCAAATCCAACTGTACACCTATCACTGCCAAGTCCACCACTAAACCATGTCCAATATGTACAAAATATGGAGATAGAGTAAGACTTCTTCTAAAATATTTTTTTGGTGAAATGAGTAAGTGAGCAACCAGGTAGTAGAAGAACAGCAAGGCACAAGAAGACTTTGAATATTTGCAATGTGACAGAGGCAGTTTGGGTGCCCAGTCCAAGGGAAGATCATGCTGTCATTCATGCCAGAGGAAAACCCTTCTGGAAATGAAGAACCATTTTTTTCCCTGAAAGTTTGCAGTCCCATCTCAGACCCCAAAACTAGGCTGAGGCAGACACAAGGGGGCAGCTGAGGCACTGCACTCCCCCTACTCCATCAAGACCCAGAGTTAAAAGAGAAATGGTCCCATCTGCACTGATGCTCCTGGCACTTTGCTGTTACCCCTGCCTCATGCTGCATTTTTGAAAGAGCAGGCTCTGGTCAGCAGAGGTGACTCAGAGCACAATGCCAGGTGTGAGTGTTAGAAGTGGCTCTATAGGGCAGTGGGATCTGGGCAGCCCTGGGCACACAGAGCTCTGGTTGATGGTTGCATAGGGCATTTGCAACCCAGCCAGAACCCTACAAAAGTTTTTCAGATATCAGCACACTGAAGACTCTGGCTTAGCCTCTAGTGATAGGAGATGGGGTACATCAGCTTCACATCTGCAATGGGCATCTCCACCCCTTCCAGAACAAAGACAGAGCCTTAGCCTTGGCGAGCATGGATTTGTTTTACAGCACAGCTTTCCTGGTTTGAGTGTTTGGGGGCTGCAACTCTAAAAACCGATGAAGAAATGTGAAACCTGGCACGGAAAAAACTTGCAACTAGTACGGTAGGACCCCTTGATCCATCCTTGCCACTGAGATTAGCTCAGATGGTGTTAATAATGCCAAGGTTGTGGGTTTGATCCCTGTATGGGCCATTCACCTGAGACCTGGACTTGATGATTCTTGTGGGTCCCCTCCAACTCAGAATATTCTGTGATCCTGAGAGTGTGTCATCAGTTTTGCACATGGGAGAAGCCACACACCATGCATGAACCCCATTTTAGATGCCACTGCTCCCTTTTGTCCAGTATGGGTTGAACCCCATGGATCACTAAACAGCTTATTTATAGACAGTCTGGATAATAGCAAGGAGACTGTACCACAGGACCAGTAAGGCCAGAAACTTCTGAAATCCCAAGCAGAAGAGTAGGGGAGACATGGCCACCTGTAAGAGCTTCTTGCCAAAATGAATGGAACAAACTCTCCTCTGTGTCCATTGCAGATCAGGCACAAAACGACAGGCTGTCACCTCAGCAGCAAAGACTGAAGAAAAGCATTTTACCAGAAAGGGAAGTGAGTCATGCAATAAATTGCTCAAGAAATTTTTTCAGCCCTCAGCACTAGGGGATTTAGAGAAAAGTTAGATGAACCGTGAAGATATTAGTTACAGGTGACCCTGTCTGGAGTGGGAAAAGGGCATCCAGATGCCCTCCTTAGCCCTCCTCCCAGCAGACTCATGGAGCTGTATGTCAGCCCACTGCATCTGGGTCT
Organism: Daphoenositta chrysoptera; assembly: GCA_013397915.1. Classification (NCBI taxonomy): domain Eukaryota; kingdom Metazoa; phylum Chordata; class Aves; order Passeriformes; genus Daphoenositta; species Daphoenositta chrysoptera. The sequence continues at coordinate 8,647 of VZRO01005480.1, read as the reverse complement.
GCCACCCTTCTTGCACAGGAACAGAAATGTCTGTCCTTCTGTCACCATCATATAGTTGAAGACATATTAAGTGAATGCATATGCATATATTTGTAGCAAATAGCTTGCAGTTTGGTTATAACACAGTCTTCCAACTTCAAGCTCCTAAACTGTTCACAAAGGAAACCTCTTAAAGTACGAAATGCATGAAATGAAAAGAAATCTCACTTGCACAGGCTATGGCTCATACTGCATTGGCTGGAATAGCACTGAATTTTTAGGATTTAAGGGATAAGGTTTATTATGCTTCTGTCACACCATGACTTTGTTTTATAGGAAATAAAATGATGTGAGGAACAAAATGGGGAAAAAAAACCTCAACAACCCAAAGAATCAATTTGAGTGAAGGCTTTGGAAAACAATGTCATTTTACGAATTATTCCGGTGCTATGCTCACAGCCATATCCTAGCTGACAGAAAAAAACCTGATCTGTTCCTTATACAAACACCAGGGGAAACTGGAATCTGACCTTGTCTCAGCCCTGTTTCACTATTTCCCTCCTCGGGGAATCTGGGATCAGCCCAATGTTATCTGTTGACCGACGTTCCTATGTCAGCTCCCCAGCCTGGACATTCAAGCAGTGCTCCTTCAGATTGGAGAGAATAGGGACCTTATTTTGAGGAGAAACGAGCTGTTCTGAGGACAAACATACACACAAATTAAATTAACTGCTAGCCTAGAAACAGAACCGCACAGTCGTCATCTGGAATGCAGCACTGGAGCCATTCATTTTCCACACAGCTCTCCTTGATGCTGCAGGGCACTGTCTGGAGATGAACCTTGTACTTCAGTGGTTCAGCAGCAGAAATGGGAAGAGGAGCTTTGAGGAGAAACCCTGAACTCATGAGGGTTCTGGGGAGTGAGGATATAGTGGTGAAGGGATGACAGATCAGAATGAAGCTCAAGGTAGATTTGAAGTTCTTCTACCTGGAGGTCTGTCTGTGAGCCATGTTAGGGCTGGATGGATTTTCTAATTAATCAGAAAAAGAAGCAGAATGCTGGCTGCTGGGATTCAAACTTTCTGGGTACTTCTTACCCCAGGAGCCCCACAGAGAGCCAAAATGGAGTTTTTCCAGATTTTCCAGATTTTTTCTATGACCAGAGTTCCATTTCCACTTGTAATTACTACATTATACAGCTTTTCAGGAGAAATATTTCAATGTGCCAGTCTCAGTTCAGTAATGCTCTGGTCTATCACTGACAACAACTCTATTTATACATATCTAAATCAGAATTATAAGCATCTGAGGTTTTGCAAGCCATGAGAAGGCAAAAGTTCAGCTAAATTGCTTGATTGTAAAACCACAGAGTTGTGGAATCATTTAGGTTGGAAAAGCCCCCTTAAGATAATCGAGTCCAACCATTTTCACATAACACATTTTCAATAAAATATTTGTAAGTGAAAACACATGACTTTTGTTTTTTGGGTTAATAGATCAAACAAAATGTTCTACCAACCTACTTTTTTAGTTCTCTTTTCAGGAAATCTCTGTATATGGTCACATTAGAAAGACCTTTTCTTTAGTTGAAATTACAAGAGAAAACAACACAATTACTTGTATCATCATCTTAAAAATTAATAAATAACAAACCCAGCTCATTGCACAGCAATAATCTTGATATGTGATATGAGACACGCTGCCATCTCACCCGAATGGTTAAATGCCAGCATTCACTTGGAACTGACCTCTCTGTTACAGAGCAAGGAGTTCAAGGTGAAAGGCTCCCGGGGGACAAAGGTGACTCCAGCAGCTGAAGCGCCCTGCATTTTTCAGCAGTCCAGGGTGAGCCTGACCTTACAAGAAATGGTCTTCCTGAAAAGCAGATGATGGTCAGACTCAAAACTCATGACATTTCCCTCACGGCTTGTCTTACGCAGCCTGTGGAAACTAGAAGTTTTCAGCAGTGCAGCTTCAGTCTCCAGGAGATGATTGCAGCCCTCAAAGGACAGACAATAGTAAACCATGACAAACATTACCCCAGAGCAGTGATTTCCCCCAGACTCATCTTTCACCACTCCCTCTCCCCTAAGGAGGAAGCCTCCAAGGGTAAGAGCACTGACTCATGAAAACCACGTGGGCAGGGCCCAGTATGTCTTTTTCCCACTTGTATTAATGAAGCTGTCCGTGGTGCCTCTGTGTCACAACCTCCTTCAGCCACCCGGGCTTTCACAGTGCCTGGGGGAAAGCCCACGACTGTAACCTGCCCTGCTTGCAGTGCCTCTCCAGAAAAGCCCATCTAGGGCCCTGGGATTCATGTTTGTTGGTCTGTGGCATCCCTTGGATCCAGTAACCAGTAATTGTTTTCTGGAGACTGACCCTCCTCTGATCAGGTATTTGTACAAGAAACGTTGCATTCACAAAGCAGTAGCTAAAGGCATTGTGCTAATAACTACCATAGCTGCTTTTTAACAGGGCTCAAGTCACTAGGGAATGTGGACTAATTTGCTGTGATTGATTTAATATGTTTAGTCTAAGCAAAATATTTTCAACCCAATAGAATTCTGAGAAATCCCTTGTCAGTTTTAATTGGGAGAGGGTTGTGGCAGCATCTGAGGTGCCCCAGGGCCAGGTGGTGCAGGTCTCTACTGGCTTCCCCCAGGTAGGGCACTGCCTCATTTGGGCCTGCCCTGAGGCACCCCAGCTGGGGTCTGACCTTGCTGCTCTTGAAAATAAGATCTTCACTGCCTTTCTTTTTTATTTTTTTCTTTTTTCTATCTTCTTCCTTTTTTTTTTTGTTTCCTTCTTTCTTTTTCCCCCCATCCCTTTTCCCTTTTTTCTTTCTTCTTCTTTTTTTTTCATTATCCTTTCTTATTTTTTTCTTTTACTTCTTCATTTTTTACACAACCAGAATAATAAATAAATATCTGATTATCACTGGTAACTTTAAAGCAAATAGGCCAGATCAGTTTAGGTCTTGAAAACCCTTCAAAGGGTCCACCTGAGTCTTTGCAATACTCTCATATACCCCTTCATTAGACACACACCGATTTGCATGTGAGGTGCTTGCTGCTTGTCATCTCTCTCTGAATGCAGCTGATAGTGGCTTCAAAATATCATTGTTGCCACTTCTGGACAACCAGGAAGGTCTGGTCTCAGGAGTGGGGATTTTCCCTCTGCAGAGACAGATGACTTAAGACAGATACAAGGTACCATAACCCTGTCTAATTTATTTTGAAGTATGTACATTCCTGAACAAGTATATTAGATGGTTTAAATAATGAGAGCTAAATACTTCACAGATGATGTGCTCACACACACTGTTGCAAACTCCAGCAGCCAGCTGTAGCCAAGTCCCCAGCTTATGTCCCTGACTCTTTGCTTTCCTCAAACGTTGCGCCAAGTGAGTAAAAGTGCTAAGTCCTATAGCCATTCCCCTCTTCCTTTTGGCCTTAGAACTCTGCAATGTGAAATTAAACCGAACTGGAGTACCAGCAAAGCCTTTTTTTTTTTTAATTCTAAGGATCAGGTATCTGTTGACAGCAGATACTCAAGTTAAAAGTTGTCAACCGTTACATGAACTTACTGCTGTGTGGGATCAAAAATAACCCACTCTTATTTTCATATCTATTACTTTGGACATGTCATATAAAGCCAGACCCTATTCTTTGTGCCTCACACATACGAAGTTGACAGCAATGACATTATAAGTAAAGAGAACTTGATCCCAGAGTTTTATCTGCACAGGATTTACAGAATCAGGTTGCCTTTGAAACAATTCTTCTGTTTAAAAAAGCTACTTTAAACATGATTTTACACATATTTACACTGGTTTGACACAGGCTTACCTCCACTGATCTTAGTGATGCCCTTTCATTTATTCCAGCCTTGCTGGGAGAGATCAGCTTGGCCCATTAGGTCTGCAGGCACATACGTAAATCTAACAGCAAAAAAAAAAAAAAAAACAAAAACCCAAACCAGACAGCTGAACATACCACGATTTTGGTGTTGTTTTTCCCATCCACAACAGCAATCAGAAGTCTATAGGCAATCACCACCCTACTCAGGCACACAGCAGTGATAGCTCACTTGCTTTCGGATGCCTGCCTTTATGGCTGCCCCCTCAGGTGTGGGTCCCAGGCACAGCCATCCAGCAGAGGGAGACCCGACCTTCCCATCTTCCATAAGTCCCACCTGTTTCCCACAATTATGGTGAGAGAGCATACACAAACCTTGCACCAGCTCCACTAACAATTCCTGTGAGATCAGCACTGCTAACACAGAAACAAACAGCCCTACTTCCCTTCCAACATCCTGGACCTAATAATCATTGTAATTATAAATTTGTTTAACATTGAAAGCTACAGTGATATGCCAAAAAACAAAACAAAACAAAAGAGTAAAATTTGCAACAAAAGAGAAAATAAAATATTGTCTCCAGACTCCAGATAACAGTTCTTAGGTTTTTTTTTAAAAACAGCTGTGTCACACGGGGTGCTGATGTGGAAAGTCAGCTGGCCCTGCCCTCTGCATCAGAACAGGTTTATCTACCTTTGCCAAGCGGGAAGGTCCAGCTCCTCTCCGGGTCTCACTCTGAGCAGTAAATGGTGTTAATGAAGTTTTCTGAGCAAGTGGAAAATTTGCTTGAGTGAGTACTGTAAGATTTGCATTGAAGCTTCCATGGCCATTTGTAAATTGGTGTAAAACTTTGTCCTGTAGGTGCATAGGAAATTAAAAAGTGTCTGGGGGCTCTTAAGCATCGATGAACACTCCACATACTAGGCAAACCATGTTAAACCCATCAGCAGTGCCTGCAAACGGCCCAGCCCCTTCCCCTTTCACTTCAGCAGTCCTTTACATCCTTAGCTTAGAGTTTTAAAAACTGTCCTGGCATTTCTTGCTGCCCACAATGTTTCAAAGGAAGAACTCCAGTTCCAAAGGAAGAACTTTGGGACGAATACAAATGCCAGACACAGGTACGAACCTTTGTTCCTGTTCTTCTTCATGGTCCTCCACAGAATACCTTATGAGAGGGCACCTGGAATATTTTCAGAGCAGATATTTCAACATTGGAAAAAAAATGGATTTGTGTTCAGTGTTCAATAGTTCAAAGTGGTGAAGGTCTGTGCAGCCATTTTCATTCTGTGTCTGGATATAATTCCTTTTATGGGGAGAATGCACGTGCTTTCAACATCTTTGTAAGCTTCATTCATAGTCTATAAAAAATCACCTAGATACACAAAATCTCAAAAAAAAAAAAAAAAAGAAAGCAAACCCCAAAACAAAACAAATCTCTCAAGTGGGCTCTGAACTGGCAAAAACCAGCGATCAGTAGTCCCATTTCCTCCCTCATTTCAATTGAAAGAATGTTTTGAAAGGGTGAGATTCACTCTCCTTAATAAAAGTGAGCATAAAAATAAGCTGTTAAACAGACAACTGCTGCTCTTTACTTAAAAAAAAAAAAAAAAAAAGGTAGACACAACATGAAATATTTTCCTGTGTTATTTCTTTTAAGTCAATATTCAGTCTGGACACGACCTGTATTTGTGAATTAAAACTGAGATTATAGACGAAGTTTCACGTATCTGAATGCACAAGTCCAGGAGGGATGCTCCAGCAAGGAAGGCAGAAAGCAAACATGAGCTTGGAGAGAGAGGTTTTCTGGGTCGAACTTAAAGCAGTAGAAGTTTAACCAAGAAAGAGGGGTATCATCACCAACCTTGAAATGTAATATTAATAACTGGACATCATAGCACAGTTCATTTTTCATAAAATTCCTCATTTTGTGACTCTCTGGCAGGCTGAGGAGAAACGTGGGGATTCTAACCGTGTTTTCCCCTCTTTTATTAAGTGTCTTTGCTCAGGTGATGTCTAGAGCTGGATCATTTCTTATGTCCTCAAGAATGGATGGGACTTAGTTGTCGCCACTAAAATAAATGGATGAGTTTGGTAGCTCATAAAAACAAAGCCATGCCTGGAGAGGAATGGTGAAGCAGCCTGTCAAATCTTCCTAACAGCAAAATGCCCGTCAGCTCAAGTATTTGGGACATGCCTGTTCTGGATGCCAAAAATGCTGACTTCCTCTTCTGTTTGACAGTGACACACAACCAAAATGTTTTCCTGAGACAGCAAAACAATAGAGGAAATTTTAGGCAGAATATTAGGAAAGAAGTCCTAATGGTCAGGTCTACTGGTCTGTGGCATATCCACCCCAAAGAAATAATGGAGGAAAGCCTAACTGATTGAATAATTTAAAACTGTATTGAAGTGAACACCAGAAAATATGCTGCAAATGAAGAACTACCTTCCACTGACAGATCTCTGATTTCTGTCATTCTTCAAAAAGCCAACATCAGTGTCATTTGGGGAGAGATGTATTGCTGTGGCTAGGGAGACAAGGCTTCGAAATTTCAGATCAGGCACACCTGAGAGCAACCAGAAGGCACTAGGGCCTCAAGTGGACTCATTGCAATGTGATCGTGGGAGTGGCTCTGGAGCTGACACCAGCCCCTGCACTTGAGAACTTGGCCCGTGGCTGACAGGCAGCAGCAGCCCTCAGCAGCCTCAACATGTGCGAGTTCCCTCCACACATGTGGTACCACAGCACCAAGCTCAGAGCCTCAGGGTCAGAGTTGTTAGAGGATTAAGACGGCTTTTGTTTCTTTTAGATTGCAGGACTTTTGGCAGAGCTTTGATTTGGTTTTAGGCTTATTAAGTTTATCTGGAGCTGAAGGCTCGTACAACTCTTCACTGTTGCAGTGTGCTATGGCAGGTTATTGGTTTGCCCCATAACTGGCTGCTGCCATCTCCTCCTCTCCCCTGTATTTGGTTTCTCCCTCTGGAAAGTTCTGTATTCCCCAATACCTCCATGGTATTCCTCCCCTCCCACAATGCTCCCCATTGGTTCTGTACCCCTTGCCCACCGGAATTCAAACCCTGCATCCCTGCACCACTGGGTGTTTTGTATTCTCCCCTCCCACTCTGTAAGGGATAAAATACCTGAGTAATGGCCCCTCGGGGCTTCTCTGTGCAATCCTGGTGCCCCAATGAATCCTCTACCACGAGAAGCCCCTCCGCCTTGTCCCTGCCTTCCAGTGCGCCCGCACCACCGGTGGGTCTGGTGAACCTGAACTGGAACTTCGCCGACCCTCCCGCGCCCACGAGCAGCCTCCGCCATCCTCTCCCGTCCGGGTGGGTGCCTGGCACTGGCGAATACATAGCTAGCCGGACAGCCAGCGTCGCAGAACATGGCGCCCAAACGTGGAGCTTCCAGACCCTGCAGCCGAGCCACCGCCCACATTGGCAGAGGCTGAGAGCATTCCCCGACGGCCACCGCCCCCGGGACTCGCCGCCGGACTCTGCTCCGTTGTCCGAGAAAACCACCGCTTTCCGGAGCGTGTGACCGGCGAAGACATGCTGACTGTGAAACCGCAGAAGTGCCGAGCAGCCAAAGCTGTGCAAGCCGCCGCTTGTAAGCGTGCCAAAGCCATCCAGTGGGCCAAAGTGGCGGTGCTCTCCGAGCTGCCACCACCTTTGGCCACGTGGAATGCCGCTGTGGTGAGCCGCGCTGAAACGGCAGCCACTCTGGAATGTGTATGATTTGTCGGAACTCGCAGCACTCTTCACTGAAGAAACTGCAACCAAAGGAAGGAATCCACCGAACTTTTTGTTTTCTGGGGTATTCCCGCGACTGAAAGAAGTCGGCTCAGTGTGAGTATAACCCCTGGAGTGCCCGGCACACGGTGTGGACAGCTCCTGGATCCTTGCCTCGCAGGTCCAAAGCGGGGGAAGAAACCTGAGTTTTTATTTTGTTTTACATTTTTTTACACCAGCGGGGAGGGAAATTGAGCCATGGGGAATCAGCCATCCCAGGCTCGGCAAGAGGTTTATATCCCAGTTTCTGAAATCCTAGAAAGTTCGGATTTTAAGTTTTCTAAGGCACTTCTTAAGAAGTTTATTGTGTGGATTCTCCACCTTTTCCCTGCATCCTCTAACCAAGTCCGGGATCTGGGATTCGGGATACAATTTTGGGAAAAGCTAGGAGAATTTTCTGGAATAGAGGATAAGACAGTCTTCCCATTTATGCCTTTACGTGCAGAAATAAATTATAAACATTCTTAAGAAGTCCCAGGTGGTGGGTAACCCCAGTTCTGACCCCACTTCTACCTCTTTATCTTTTCCTGCCCCTCTCTCCCCTGCCCCTCGTCCCTATACTAGGACCGGCTCAGGGTGCACATCCAAAATTCGCCAAACTGCGTGAGGTAGCCTCCGTCTCCTTGGCCCTCCTGAGACTGCTTCTTATCCCCCTCAGCCCGGGACTGCTCACCCCGGGCTGAGCCCTTCCCTGACCCCTTTCTCCTCTCCCTCTCCCCCAGTTGTGTCCTGGGAAAAACCTGTTGAATCCCCCTAAAGTTCCAATCCCTTCTTATCCTCCCCCTCG
>VZRO01005479.1:0-24278 GCA_013397915.1 Daphoenositta chrysoptera | reverse complement strand
AGAGGGGATGTCCTGCCACAGCCAGTCTGAAGGAATTCTCAGCATCAGGGAAGCAACCAGCTACTTAACTTGTACAGTAACCATTGCTCAGTGTATGCAAGTGAAAGTGCTTTTTGTATGTGGCCTAGGTGATCGTCTCACACTCACTGTGCTTGACTTTTTCATAGCCACTACCATACACTCACCTTTAAAAATTGAGAAGTTCACCATAGCAACAGAGATATCTCACCAGGTTTTGCCACAATCACAGGGTCTTCTGGTTTTTGTGGCTGATGTTCCCCCTTCTTGCTGGCCAGTAGGAGCAGGGGAGTAAATACAGCGACGCCCTGGATTCAGGTTAGCCCAGAAAAAAATAAGAATGAGAAGTGCAAGATCTGAAGGTATAGGAGTCATGTCTCCTCTCTGTTTAAAGATTGGTTTTCTTCATAAAGTTTATTCCAACAGCAGTACAGTTGGCCTTGATGCACAAGCCCAGACTCTGGCTGTCAGAGAGCAGTGCTGGAGCTTCTGACCTGAAGTTAGTTTCAGGATTAGGTGTTTGAAAATGGCATTTATGTGAGAGTGCTGCAGATACAGGAATGGGGGTAGAATATGGGTAGGGTGGGGTCAGAGAAATGAAAAACCTTGTTAGATCTTGTCCCTGACCCGCAGCAATGAAGCTGCTTCTTGCTTAAGCCTCACCAAAGACACACCACAATGCAGGTATCCTAGTATTTAGACATCTGTCTGCATAAGTAATAGTGATTCAGAGCTTTGAAAGATACACACTGTTTTGCTTAAAATTAGAAAGTGGTGATTAGAGGCTTGGGATTAGATGTTTCATCCTTTTGTAAATTTCTCTCCAGTTGTTTACCCTGTGGCCAGGGGGTTGAGTGGGAAGGAAAGTACACACAAATTAGGTTTAAGACACTCAGTGCAGTGAGCTGGGAGCCTACATCCTGTTTTTTAAAGTGTCTGGGTGTTGCGGTGTGCTATAGCAGGTTATTGGTTTGCCCCATAACCGGCCACTGCCATCTCCTCCCCTGCCCTGTATTTGGTTTCTCCCTCTGGAAAATTCTGTATTCCCCAATACTCCCGGGATTCATCCCCTCCCACAATGCTCCCCACTGGTTCTGTAACCCTTGCCCACCGGAATTCAAACCCCATGTCCCTGCACCATTGGGTGCTTTGTATTCTCCCCTCCCACACTGTAAGGGATAAAATACCTAAGTAACAGCTCTTCGGGGCTTCTCTGCACAATCTTGGCACCCCAATAAACCCTCTACCACGAGAAGCACCTTCGCCTCCTTCCTGCCTTCCAGCGCACGTGTACTACCAGTGGGTCTGGTGAACCCGAACTGGAACTTTGCCGACCCTCCCGCGCCCATGAGCAGCCTCCGCCATCCTCTCCTGTCTGGGTGGGTGCCAGGCACTGGCGAATACATAGCTAGCCGGACAGCCAGTGTTGCGGCATCTAGGCATTTGGGAACTTACATCTAGACTCAACATTTCTGAAGATTTTATACTCTGTCTGCCAGTAGTATGATTTGTGAACCTATTTAGCTAGATTAAATACAGATTCCTTGACTGGCTATTTATATATGTTTTTTCTCTCACTATCTTCTCTACCCACCCTGCCTTTAAAAATGGTGTAGTAGAATTTACAAAATCAACTTTGGTTGTATTGTGAATCATATTTAAACTCAGGAAATAAATTAAGATAGTCACTGTCAGATGTTTTGATAAGGCTTTCCATGCTAAATGACTAGAGACAATTAAACACAATTACTTCATTTTAATGGCTATCCTTTGTTAAATCTCCCCTAAATCTGCAGTGGCAGTGTTTGGGAGCTACTTTTTCATTATATTTGTTTAGGCATGAGCTCAATAACAGCAAAATACATTTTAAAGAAAATGCTACACTATGATTATGACTGCTTTGACTGACACTGATCAATAACATTCATACAGTATGGTTCTGCCTGGCCTGATATTAGCACAAGAACATGAGGCAAAACCCTGTAAGGATGCTAACATATATTTAAAAGCTACTAAGTCTAACCTCTTATGTACAGACAAATACATTCACTTTACATCATCATCTGTAGCTACTGCTCCATTTGTCATGGTAATTTGTTTATTTCTATTGGGTTTGTGCAGCTTCAAGCCATAATTTTTGGAAGGTATTGTAGCTACTACATAAAAATGTCAGGAAGTGGAATCAGTTCGCCTGGAAAACACTGCTTGGCTTGGAACAGGCTGTACTCAGTGTTCTCCTCTGAATAACTGGACATCAGGTCTCTTGTTAAGACTTTTGTCAGGCTCTAGATGACTAACCCTTCTTCACAGCCAGGCACTGCATCACAAGAACCCTCCACCCATTATTTCACATCATTTCTGAATGGGTTCATGTCCAAAGAATGGAAATAGGGTGACTCTGAAGTCAAGTGAGGAAAGCTGCTAGTGATTCATGAAGCTGATAAAATTCAGATTTCCCCAGTCTGGAGAGAAATTCGGCTGGACTGAGATCCACTACCTGAGTCAAAGACAGTTGTGTCCAAAATTTATTAACTTTTATTATTTATATATTTATATATAATATAAATAATATAATTATTAAATTATAATATAATATATTTATATATATATTTAATATTTATATTTATTAACTTTTATTAACTATTTATTATATATTAACTGAATTTATTGCTTATGGGCAAAAAGTATACCTTAAGCTCTAGAGGCTGCGTAAGCAATGCAAACTCCCTTGCATGAGAAAAATAGATTTCTGCCTTCCATCTGTCTGCACTTTTCTCACTGGTATATCTAGACAACGGAGGTAAACATGATAGTAATATTAAATATATTCACCCATTCTGTTAATGACTTGGTTGCTGACATAAAAGACCTCCCCCTTACTTCTCCATGGTTCCATTATGATCCACTCAAGAAAAAATGGCTGGACTGTTGACAAGACTTCTTTTGAAATGACATTTTCAATGTACCAGAATGTCTCACCCCAGTCTTGTAGACACAGTTATTCCTCGGTCAGGATTCTCATGAGTATGTCTGGTTTCGTAGCTTTTTATTCGGCAGCTGCGCAGCTCCAGATGAAGTGGGTTGTAGTAGCCAAGCAGAACATGAATCATGGTAGCAAGGCTCTGGTCCAAGAGGGAATGACACAGTTTTTGGCTTAAAGATGGAGGGAGGCATTTCTTGCCACTGTTGCTATTGATGTGCTCCTGTGCAGTAGCTGGCCTGACACACACATGCTCCCTATTGGCCCGTTAATGAGAAAAAGAACAAGTTCAGCTTCCTGAGTAGCTCCCTGACACTTCTTCTCCAGTTCTGGCCTGTCTGAGTCCAGCTTCAGGTGGACTGCTCCTTGGTGCGTACATGAGGTCATCTGAGGTGATGATTCTGGCTAAGAACCATGATTCTGATGCTGCCCTAATCTAAATGCTGAGTTCCTGGTAGAGTCCACCACATAGTGTCCAATGAATCACAGAGTCACAGAATGGCCTGGGTTGAAGGGACATGAAAGATCATTTGGCTCCAACCCCTCCTGCCATGGCCAGGGACAGCTTCCACTGCTTCATGCCCCACCAGACCTTGACCACTTCTAGGGACAGGGCAGCCACAGCTTCTCTGGGCAACCTGTGCCAGTGCCTCAGCACCCTCACAGTAAAGGCATTCCTCCTAATATCTGATCTGAACCTGCTTTTTCCGTTTGAGTCCATTTCCCCTTGTCCTGTCACTCCATGCCATTGTGAATAGTCCCTCTCCATCTTTCTTGTGCACTCCCTTCAGGGACTGGAAGGCCACAATCAGGTCACCCCAAAACCTTCTCTTCAGGCTGAACAATCCTAATTCTTCCAGCTTTTCCCAATAGCAGAGCTGCTCCCTCCTTGGTGGGCCTCCTCTGGACTCACTCCAACAGCTCCCTGCCCTTCCTGTGTTGGGGATGTTTTGTTGTAACATATGGCAGTGAAATCCTTCGGTCTGAATAAACATGTATCACAAATAATGTAATTTTTTTCAGTGCACTCAAGTTCTCAAGTTTATTTTATTCTACTGCATATATGGAATTGCTGAATTTGTACTTATCTCCCCCATAGAGACTGTTGGATATGGAGTTTTGAGAACTAAACTGTTGGGAAAAAAAAAAAAGAAAGAAATTATGTGTGGTAATTTTACCCAGCTACAGCAGTTAAAAGAGTGCTTTTGTGATTTTATGTATATAAAGAATCTGATTCTGTGTATGTAAAATCACAATCTATTATATGTCATAGCATAATGAGTGTAATTCTTACCTATGTAAATATTTTAGTTCAAATATTCTGAAGAGTTTAGAAATACGGCTGACCTCAGGCAGAAATAAAAGTTATTCTTATCCTATGTAAAAAAAAGACAGTATTAGTATAATCTCCTATAGTAAAATTGAATTGCTGCTGCATTTCAAGAGCTGCTGCTGGGAAGAAAAAGCCAGGCAAGAACTCTATAAGGAAAAAAGGTAGTGGATACTACAGCTGCCCTCTGACTTGATGCACTTTTTCTCATTCACTTCCCACAGAGTATGGCTCCTCAATGGCATACAAAACAAAAAAAAAAAAAAAAAAAAAAAAAAAAAAAAAAAAAGAAAAAAGGGAGATGGTTTGGGCTACTCTGCCATTTACCACTCTTATGTCACACACAGACAATGGGGACACAGAGAAGTGATGCTTGAGAGCTGTCAGATGTGGATACGAAGGCAGTGCTGGGAAACAGCTTTTCTTTTGGCAACATAAAACAGTTTAGTCAATAGAGACTTGTGGAGTAGTTTAGGGACCATCTCACTATTGTTCCACTTGCTGACACCTTCTCAGTACTGTTATACTGTGGTGGAGAAGGCTAATCTGTTTTTTATGACATCATAATGTCTCCTGTGAAGGCAGGCTGAGAGAGTTGGGGCTGTTTAGCCAGAGAAGGCTCTGGCAAGAACTTAAGAGTCCTTTCTAGTACATGAAGTGAATCTACATGAAGACTGGAGCTTTAGATTAGTTATTAGGAAGTACTTCTTTACTATAAGGATGTGAAGGCACTGGAACAGGTTACCTAGAGAGATCATGAACTCCCCATCTCTGGAGATGCTCAAGCCCAGGTTGGATAGAACTCTGAGTAACTTGTCCTAGTGGAAGGTGTACCTGCCTTTAAAGATGATCTTTGAGGTCCCTTCAACCCAAACCATTCTATGACTCCATAAATTTTTCTCTGCAGGAAAGAGCTCTCGTCCTTCACACAGCTCACCAGGCACAAAAATACGTAGATATAAGTACCGCCCACTTAATATTTGTGCAATAATTTGTTAGCAGGTCTCTAAAAAGCTTTTGTCAAAACAGAAGGTCAACCTCCAGAGCTATCTGCCAGCACCTTTGATCCTGTTAATCCCGCTGCAGATAATGTACAGCATTTAATCTACTGTAGAAATTATTATACTGAAGAACTGCGGTCACCTTCATCCTGCTGGTCCTCTTTTGTGGATCACCAGTGGCTTCAAATCAATGCAAAGATAATAATCTAAGGAGGAAAAATACATGTTATTTGAAGACCCAGAGGGCAGCTACTGTCAGGGTTAATTGTGTATGGCCCAGTCATATTTCCATGTAAGAGCCAAAATTCCAGTAAATATGATGGAACACTAAGAAAGTCCATTTGACTGAATGAGAAACTGTTCTAATGGAGGGGCAACAGATATAAGAAAGAGGAATCATGGATTGTTTGTGGACTAGTGCTATTGTGATAGCTTGAAGGAAAAGAGAGCAGGAAAGAGAAATTGTAGGGGGAAAGAGAGACTTAGTAAATGAGAAAATGAAAGGATTCAAACCTAGGCTGGCCAGGGACTTTGTTGAAGAAACATAGAGGAAGACTGGAAAAAAATATGATGGGCAGAATAGGTATCTTTTGAAAAGTGAGTTACAAACTCTGAAGGCAGAAGAACCCTGACAAACCCTACAAAGGGAACTGAAAGTGCGTCATGGAGAACAGTTGGTAGTGGTTTTCTATTGACAGCTGTACAGGTTACATTCTAGCACATCATTAACTTCCCTTTAACTTTTCCAGTTTTTCCTACTAAGCTTTATGTACAAAGAATGTTCTTTTTGCTTTTAACCATACATTCCCTAAACTATGATCTTTGCGTGTCCTGATGTTAAAACTTGAGTGGCTTTTCTTTTCAACATGAGCAGCATCAGCAGGGTTTCCACCTCTGTTTGCATGCCTGTCAACAGGAATAGAAGCATTATTTATCTGTCACTACTCTTTGACAGATGATACTTCTTTGTATGATGTTTTTGGGTTTATTTTGCTCTTGGAAACAGCGTTGTCCTGCAGCCCCTGGGGAAGAGCCATACTTAGGTGTTTATGCTTAAGTACAATCCCCATCAATCTAAACAATCCTTTAAAATGGGTCTGTGGTGACACCAGGTGAGAACCTTGTGTGGAAAGTCTGATCCACAATGGAATGCATTTAAGGATCAAGTATTCATAGTTTCAGCCCAGAGGAATCAGGAGTCCTACAGGCATAGCACTCAAAAGCTTAGATATGCACCAGTAGTTCTTCAGGGAAAACTTGTTTTCACAGCAATTTAATTTCCCTCTGCTTTCTGAGCCTGGTAGTTTGTATTATATTGGCTGCTGACTGGTGACCATGTATTGCCAATCTTTGGTCACCTATGTGAGAGTGACAGTAGAGTACAGTAAATAACCCACAGCAATTTCATGAGTTAAGTAGCACATTTTCACTATCACATGCAAAAGGGTACTACCCATTTTTAATCACATTCATGAAGTGGCCTTTGCCATTCTTAGCACCCCAATCTGAAAAAAACCCACAAACTGTTTCAGAGTTGCACAGCAAAACTTGTTGAACTCGAATTTTCGTTACTTCCCAAATACCCACAGGGGCAACAGTTTAGCAGAGCAAGCTTAGCAGTGACCAAATTAATTCCTGAACAAGGTACAACACTTTCTGACAAGCTGCATTGAACATGAAATTGTTTTAAGAATGAAAAGCAGATAACCCCACCAACAAACCAGCTTCTCTGTTCATGGGTGACATTTTTAATCTATGGTCACTTTTTTATTGTCTTCACTGTTACCTTTTTCAGTATATAGAAATCTATTTTGGCTGTTAAACTGCAGTCTCCAATCCAAATGTTTACTTGTATTTCATAGTGCCTCACTGCCATAGGTATTCATGTTGTTGTCCACATCCTAGCTTTGTTAATCCTTACCCAGTTACTGTAAAGTAGATATCCCCTTGCACTATTAAAGTTTAAAATGGCTTCACAATTGTTTTCAAATGCTTGTGAAGAAAGGAATAATGGAAGATTGCTTGCCTGCCCTTTTCCAAAACTTTTTGAGGCAAGACGTTGAATCTTGAAAATGGATGTTAAATGGAGAAGTTGACAGGCCATGAACTGCACAGTCTGACTTAAACTATCTGTAATTTCATATATTTTCTCAGTGTGCAGGGTGTCTCGTTCTCTTTTCTACCTAACCCAAAATGACAGGTCTGCTACACATCTGTATGCTAAGTGCCTTAATGGATTTAGACAGCCCCGTCCTGATTTTTAAGATGCAGCCACTAGATGGTTCTTGGAAGCAGGTGCTGTGTATGGGTTGAGCTCCGTTTTTCTGTCTCTCTGCTGTTAGCGTTTCCATCTCTGCTATTGATTAACAATAGGGGGTTTAAATGACACCAGGGCAGCGTCGCAGCCACACTGCCATGGAGACTGGTTTCATACTTGCCTGTGTCTCCCTCAGGGCTCTGAAAAGAAGGGAGAGACATGTGTTTATATAGTCATTAAGACAATATTTACTTTCAGTTATTTTGCAGTCTACTTGCTTCCAGACTTTCCTGCAGGTTAATCTATGTGCCACCTGTCTCTCCTTGTATTCTCACAAACACTCCGGTGTTTCTTTCTGGTACGAAGGGGCCAGTGACAGAAACAGGAGATCTGGAGCATCTGAGGAGGTGCTATCAGCACCCATTGCTGCTCTCCATTTTCTTTGCTCATGATATCCTTAAGTGATCAAGAGCAGAGACTAGTGACTAATCCCAGCCTAGCATGCAGCTGATCCCGCCACACCTGTAGTGTTTCCTAACACCCCGGGTAGGGACTGTGAGAGAATGCCCAGTTGTGTGCTACGAGGTGACGCTTGGCCTGGCAGGCACACTGTGGTGCAGAGAGATCTGAAATCTGAAAAGCAACTGATTTAGCACATTTCAAACCTGTGTCTGCACTTGCACTTGCCTAAAAAAGGGTAGAAAAGGTGTCAGGTGGCACGGGAGGTGTGGCTGCAGGTTTATATTGGACAACTGTTGATGTGAGGGCTCCATATGTTACCTCGCTGCTCAGCAAATGAGATGCCTTGCAGCAGTCCTCCTGCACCTGAGATGTGCAAGCAGATGGCCTGATGGCACTGCAAGGCACTGTTTACAGGATTTGTCCTTTCCAAGTCATCAAGACTGGAGCATGGACACGGTTTGATCTACAGCACTGGTTGATCACAGCCCATCACTGAGGGTCTTCCACTTCTGCATCCATTGAATTTCACTGTTTTGAGTTGCTGTCCTCAGAAGTAGCTAAATCAGGAATTAATTTTGCCCCTCCTTTTAAATTTATGAATATTTCTGTAGGAAAACATTGTCACAGTACTGACAAATTGAATTATACATGTTAAGATTCTCTAATATTTAAAATTGACACATTGACTGTTCAGTCTTGTCATTTAACATTTCTGAAATGAAAATAGATGGAAGTGAAAACAGGCATGAGTGAAAATAAATGTGGTTACAGCATTTACACAGAAATAATTTACTTTACTTGTAATACAGAGATGAAGTAAATTACTGAAGCAATGATTAGGGCTGTATATATAGCAAATGTGTAATAGAGGTATATGGAAAATGTGGACTTTTGTTAGCAGAGAGATAACAGAATAAAACCTTTTTCAACTACCTTCATTTTTCAGTAATTCTTTGCTTTTCATTTTTTGTCAAGGACAATGAAAGAGCTGAAAAGGACCTTGTAACAAAGATGCCAAGTCCTAAGGTTAGCTGAGCGAAGCCTTGCAGAATCTGTGGGTTTCACAGTGAAGTTGCCATGTCAAATGCTTTAATTCGGTGCATTTGTTAGGAGCTTTTGTGAGAACTCACACTGTGGCAGGATATCTACCCCCCGCCCCCTCCTCTGTACCACAGATAGATGGTGCATAAAGAGATAGCCCGGGGGTGGAAAGGCCCAGCAGGGGTTATCTCTGGCAGCAAGAGTGATCCAAGCCCAGCTAGGAATTAACATCTTAGTCTGGAGAGCCAGTGGGGGAAGAGATAATAGAAATATTTCTGACCTAAGAGACACCATTTTACTACTCTAAAAGATACACAAGTTATCACTGAGGCAGAAGCCTCTGACACCCCAAAAGTGTTGGAGACTTCTCCCCAAAGTCTGGATGCAGGTTTCGTGGTTACTTCCCCAGGGATTGAGGGAAAGGATCCCTATGTGTGTCCCACCAACATTCGGATGGTAAGATACCTTAATCCTAAGGTTATACTATTTCTTCACTAGCTGTAATTGAAAAAGGTACCTTATCGTGCACTGTATGTCAATCTATTAGTACTATCTAGTACTATCCAATAATACTAGTAGTATCTCTTTTTGTTTTATCCCTTTGTAGTAATAGTCTGTTTTAAGTCTTGTCTGTCAGTTTTTATATCTATTAAGTAAATAATTCATTTCATAATAGACTGAATCAGCCATTATTAAAGAACTTGTGGGTAAGGTGGATTATTAGGATGCTGGTCACTTCAATACATCTCCTGCCTGCTGCTATAGGCCTGGGCAAAGACAGGAGCTGAACTAAATTCACAAAATCCATTCATGACACAGACTAATCTGCAAGCTAACAAGATTACAGTAAAATTTCAAATGAGGAATGATATTGTTTGGAAGAGCATTTTATAAATTATTATACAGAACTTTGACCATTTCATCAAGACTTATGGAAAATACTCTCTTAAAGTACTGCCACCATAGGAGAAAGAGCTCATGGATTTGTCAGTATGTCCTTTGGTATAATATCCTGATACAGCTGCTCTTACTGCCTACTGTATTATTTTAGCAGGAGACCAACACACCCAATCATTTCCCCTTGCCATCCACTACTGTTCTGGGCGCACATACATCACTGTGATGGAACCCAGGAAATGGAAAAGACTTGGAGAAATATGTGCTGTTTCCCAGTTTTGGCTCATAGCCAATTCACTACAGCATTATTGATGAGAATAGGCTTTAGAAGGAGGATATTAGAGACAGTGAAGAATCAAGCCTTATGACCATAGGACACTCCAAAAGAATTATTTTAACACCTTTTTCACCCTCAGCTGTAGATGTAAAACAACCTGGTTTTGTTGTTAAAGCATCTCTCAAAGTATGCTGGACTCAATCAGAGATAGGAGTGAGAAGAATAAATCCAGATCTGGTGGGGTATGTATCAATTTTTTCTCAAGCTCTCAAAACATGATGTGGAAAATGGTATCTTCCAAGTGCTTGTTGAAACAAGAAAACCAGATGCATACCACATTAAAACGAGGGTGAATTCTATCATCTATATAAAAAAAAAAAACTTGTATGAAAAAAAGTCTTAGAAAAAACACACTGGTATGTTCAGCAGTCTTTTACAAGCTCGGCATCCTTCTGCACGCCGCATAATTATTCTGCAGAGTAGCCAGCAATCATTTGGAAAAGTAACGTTTCTCCCTATGAAGTTCATTCCTGGAAAAGATATGGTAAGAAGATTTAGCCTTCTGTTATTTTTGTAGGCCTATCTTTAAGTTTAAAAACGGGGATCAGGGCTGAGTTCTCACTCTGTGCTGCTATATAGTAGTGAAAAGTGCTGATAGGTACACATGTCATGGATCAGGGTGAGTTATACTATGTACTCCTGAGAAGAATATCCTTGACATTTATCAGGACTTGAACACGAGGGCCCGGAGACAGCTTGGACTGAAGGTGATGTTCACTGGGAGAACCTTGCTGAACTTTTGGGTTGGCTAGAATAACACAGCTGCAGACTAAAGGGGTAACACTGTTGTCTTGGTTTGAAAGACAGGTGTCTGTTAAGGAAGGCAAGAGCCTCCCTTGGAATGGAGGATGCAACCCCCTTCCCTCTGAATAAGTATAATTTCGAAATTAAGGGCTTTCAGGCAGATATGAAGAATAGGATTAACAGGTTTTTACTAATATGTATCTATCTATCTATCTATCTATCTATATATATATAACAAGGCAAACAACCAGCAATAACTATGGCAATAACAACAAACAGAACCAGAACCCAGTGGTAGCCTCTCTCAGCTGTCAGGCACTTTCCCCTTTGGTGCAGTTCCGCTCACAGCCAGCAGGGGCACTGGCGGCTCCCGGGGAGCAGGGCGGGTGCGATGGTTCTCCCACAGCTGCAGGGGGTGCTCCGGAGTGAGCTTGGAGATCATGTGGCAATGGTGGCTTGGCCAAGCCGAGAAGGGATGGAAGGAAAAAGCTTCACAAACCTCACTGGGGCAGCTGATCCTGGTATCCAGCCGGACTGTCGGGAACAGCAGGCTGGAACAGCAGCGGGTGAACAATCCCGGGTGGCAAGTGAGATGTATCAAGTTCTGGAGCTGCAGCAGGAACCCTGGGAGGTCTCAGCAGGCAGGGTGCATGGTGTTACAGTGCAGCAAAGCAGCGGCAGAGGAATGGTGGGGGTGCAGCCTGGCTCCCGGCGGGGCTTGGAAAGGCAGGCTTGGAATCCCGGGGCTTTCCAGCAGCAAAAGTGCAAAAGTGATGAATTCCCTGCACCACGAGAGCAGCTACTCTCCTCTCCAATGCCGGATGAACAAGAGAGATAGGGGTCCTATCTACTGTCTTTTATTCAGTTCAGATCTCATGGCATCTCGTCTTGCACGACCAAATCCCAGGTAAAAGAGGGCAGCCACTTGGACCCCTCCCTGTGGCCAGGCCTTTTGTCTCTCTTAAGTACTCAGCAATTTGCTTCCTAGCAACACATATGGGGAAAAATTCTTTCAGAGAAAAAGAAAAAAAAATTGAGAACCCCCTTTTTTTAAAACCTCAACAACTGTGATTTTTATGATGATTCTTAGGCATGCATTTATAAGCAATACAAATGAGAAATATGGTAACAAGGGAGAATAGAATGGGACTGCAACAGTGAGAAATGTGGAAGGTCAGAAAAGAGGATTGGTCTGCGAGAATATCAGAGTCTTGCAAATGGAAACAGGAGATGAAATGTTGAGACAAAACAAGATTTCAAGAAGATGGCTGACTTTTCACAAAGATTTCTGACAACAGACCACAGACAATAATGAAGATGGGTATAAGTTTTCAAGGAAAACCTTGAAAGTGATGCATGCCTTGTGTGTAGGGTCTGCCTAAGCCATGGAGATGAGAAATTGATTAATCTGATCCTAAAGCACACATCCAACTTTGGTCAGATTGATTGCTTTCTATAGTCTTTCTACAGACCAGGATTTCACTGACTGGCATGGGTGTGTGCATACCTAGCTCACAGGCAGAGAGTTGCATCAATGATGTCTAAACACAGAGCCAAGAACCCCACTCTAGTCACCTCTTGTATATGTAAGAAGATCCTGTTATAAAATCAACTTCTACAGGCATTTTGCAAACTCATTGTCATGCACACTGCAAAGAGGGAGAACAACCACTATATGCCAGAACCATTGGAATTTGCTCACACTAGAATACAATTAGTTCTTTACTGGCCATCTGCTCTGCGCTGGTGTGGCCTCACCTCGAGTCCTGGGGGCAGTTTGGGGCACCACAATATAAAAAAGACATTAAGCTGTCAGAGAGTGTCCAAAGGAGGCCACAAGGATGGTGAAGGGCCTTGAGGGGAAGCTGTATGAGGTATGGCTGAGGGTACTTGGTCTTTTCAGCGTGGAGAAGAGGAGACTGAGGGGACACCTCACTGGGGTCTGCAACTTCCTTGTGAAGGGAAGAGGAGGGGCAGACACTGATATCTTCTCTGGAGTGACCACTGACAGGACCCAAGGGAATGGCCTCAAGTTCTGCCAGGAGAGGTTTAGGCTGGATATCAGGAAAAGGTTTTTCTCCCAGAAGATGTTGGGGAAGTGGAGCAGGCTCCCCAGGGAAGTGGTCACAGCACCAGCCTGACAGAGTTCAAGAAGCGTTTGGACAACATTCTCAGGCACGTGGTGTGACTCTTGGGGTGTCCTGTGCAGGGCCAGGAGTTGGACTTAGTGATCCTGATGAGTCCCTTCGAACTCAGCTGATTCTATGATTCTATGAATAAAGTGTGTGGCATCCAGGGACTCAGACTGTCATCTGCATTAAGTGGAGCTCATCCTTCCATCTGCCATTTATTGAGTTCAAGCTTTCTCTTCCATCTTCTGTAACGTATCAGTTTTGCTGGGTGAAGACAGAGAGAACATAGGAAGATGACTATTTGCATGTACATGTTCCTCTGTGTAGTTAGTTTGTACAAATTAGTGGCTTTATGTTCTAGGGTGCTGAATAACAACAGCTGAATGAGAACTTTCAAGTGTCCAATTTAGTTGGAAAGCAAGTTACTCATTTGTTTGCTAAGTATAATTTAAGGCCTTCTATTTTGAAATAGAAATAGTCACTCTTTCTTTTAAATGTCACTGAAAGAGAATAGTGTGACAATGTTCTAACTGACATAGCTGCTTTACTGCTGTCCTCAGTGCACGAGATCAGTGCAGAAAAGAGCCCAGTGCCTTCAAAATGCACAGAAAAGGGGATTAGACCCCATGTTCATGATTCAGATGTTTGGTTTCAGGTGTCAGACTACAGTCTGTTCAGGATTTTACATCAAGCCCACTGAAATGATATTAGATCATCCAAGTAGTATCTGCTCATTCATGTCTTAGAGAAGAATTGGACTTTCATGCATTTAACTGAATTGGCATCTGACCAAGACACCTCTTTCATGGGTGAAATGGGAACTGAGTTCTCTTAGAGCACTTAAGCTGAACTTTTTGCGTACAAAACACTTAGATTTACTTTATTTTGTAATTTACTGCTTCTGGCATTCATGGGGCCTGTGAAGTTCAAGTGTGTTAGGTTAATCTCAGCCAATTTATTTTTGTCTGGTTCTGCCCTGAGCAAATGCTGACATTAGACATAACAATAACACACAGTGCTGTGTCTCCAACAGAGGGTAAACACAATTTGTGTAATTCATTTATGAGGAATAATAATGGGAAATTACCCAGTACTAGCGAAATCCAGGTCAGGACAATTTCAAGATCCTACAGTTCTCCAAGACAATAGCAGATACTTCTGCACACAGTATTGATAAAGACTGATAATTTAAAGTTGCGTAATAATGCTCTTATTTATCTTATGGTACTTCATTTCAGGGGTAGACTCACACAAAATCTTTCTGCCAAAGGACAAGTAAACACATCAGAATCTTGCCTTTTTGTGTCAAGTTTCAAAAATTACTTAGCCTGTGGACTACATATGTCTGCAACTCTAGTACTTAAAAGGAAATAGTTTTAGATAGCAATGTTTTTCAGCTTTCTGATGCAGCAACTCTTAAGAGATGCCTTTAAGTGATTAATACAAGACAGTTAAGGATAGCAAAATTATTGTCAGTAGTGTTCTGTCTTTAGGAGAACCACAAATTGAAGAAATCTTGATAATTACCAAAAAAAAAAGCACTTGTATTTGTAGCCTTACCTGGCACAAAAATGATGGAAAATAACAATGCATGAATTATAGGTGTGTGTGGGCTAAAAACGAATTTGACCAGTGCATTGTGTATATTTGGTGACAAACAAATTCCCAGACTAAACAAATGTACATGGACAGTGTATAAAAATGTATAATACCCTGTCAAATTCAGTGATAAGAGGTAGTATTATCATGACAATGAGTCCTTCAGTGCCAGCCTCAAGGAGTTAACTGCAGAAAACCTTATTCAGTCCTTCCTCGGGCAACATTCCATTTGCTCAGCAGGAGTCTGTCTGGGTAGAGAGTTTGGGATTTGACAGGCAATATTTATGAGTTACACAGAAAAACTAGCTGAAATAGCAATCTTTCCAGCCCTTCCTAATGGACTAATAGTTTTTTTTTTTTTCAAGCACCTGGAGGATTTTCTATAATCTCTCTAAGTCCTTAATACCAGTTTTACAATTATGTCTTCTAAAAAATTATGGAAGTTTCGTTTTACCACCTCAACCAGGTGCCTTAATGAGCTCTGCAGGGGAGTTCACACAAGTTACAACAGGAGCTGGAAGCACAACCACTGCTCTAGGCACAGAACAGCTGCTTACAGATGGTTTGTGGTGAAGAACCACTCCCAAAACCCGAGGAGATTGCATATCCAGAGCAAGGTTATTCCAGGTAGAACACTGCCCCTATTCTTTCATGTCTCCCTCAATATGCCTTGCCTGCCTCCTCAGCAAGGATGCGAAGGGGGCAGAGACACTTCATCTGTTGTTGGTGGGGCTGAGATGCCTGAATATGTGATCTGTACTGAAAACCTGTTTTAGAAATGATAGACTGAGTAGGAGATATTCTCTTGCATAGTTTTGTACTGCCTACTACAAGGGACAGAAGGCAGTTTCCTTCCTAGAATATGCTTCCATGTTTTCATAAGGTTGTTTTCCTTATTAAGGGTTTTAAAGATATTTTAGTCTAGAAACATATGCACAATTTTATTCTAGTTTGAAAAAAAAAAGCTCTTTCTTTCATTATCATAAAAACCATGGTGTAATATTTTTAATACCCAACCTGCAAAGTGCTGAATATTTTCTCCTTTTCTGTGGCTACTGTGATAGATCACATCTTCTGAAGACATTATTTTTCTAAATTAAATATTTTCTTTTCTTTGTTATGTGCATGGACAAACTGAACCTTGGTCTGATATGTAGTCTGTGGTTCAGGTATTTTGTATTTAGAAGTACATCACAACACTATAGAAGAGAATGCTAAATGCAGTTCATTTTCGTACTTCTTTATTCCAAAAAGTTATTGTGGTATAAAATGTCACTTTTTGTTTGGAACAACTGACAATCCAGTGCAAGACATATTACTACCCATGTGGCAATAGGAAGAATGGTGTAGGCAGGTATCTTTTCCAACATCTGTTTGGCATGGAGCTTAGTGCTTCTGTCTGGCTTGATGAAAGGACTGGGTGATCTTACCTGACTTTTACAAACTGTATCAGCTTGCTAATAAAAGATGCTCTCTCTCCTGTAAAGCAGAGCTTTTTATATTAGGTATACACATGTATGTCCTCTACATAACAGATGTATCATCTATTATACAATAGACGTGGACATGAATGACTATTATAAAATTGCTTGTAAACTTGCTGTGGTGAGCCCTTTATTTTATGGACAATGGCAGGAGGTGCCATAACAGCAAAAACCTGCATTTTTGTTCCAGTCAATGGTGCTATGGCAGGAGCTTATATAATTTTTACAAAATTTGTAAGAACAGGAGATACCCAAGAGTTGTGTCAAAACTATGGCCCCAACAAAGTCCACAAGAAGTCAGAGAGCACAACATACTGGTTTACCATCAAGGATGCCACCACTTGGAGCTGCCTCCCAGGGGAATGCACCCCCATCTCCAAGATAGAAAGCCAGTTTTTCAGATATATACCTGACAGCAACATATTTTCAAGTCTTTCCCTGCACTATCTTATCTGGTGGAAAGGAGAGGAGCAAGACTAAATATTAGTACTCCTTGTTCTGCTTCTAATAATTTTTTGAGGAATCAATACATTTACAGGCCTGCTTTTCTCCGACTCCCTGGCAACTCAGAGCATTAGTATTAGGGTGAAAAGTTACAAGAAGTCCTGGAACAAGGTACTGCTCCATTTAGTGGATTTTGCTTCTTTTATATTATTCTTTTTTCTTCATACTTTTATCTGGATCATTTGGGAGAAAATGAAAGGACCTTTGCCCAGACTCTGTGGCTTTTTTACTAAGGGAGTGATTTTTACAGCTATACACTATGAGTTCATGCTTTCTATCTGAAGGATCCTTGGGAAATTTCTCACTTTGATCCTGTTTGAACAATTAACTTCTACTGTGATATTATCTTTATCTGACATTCCCCATCTCTTAAGCATGTCTGGGAAGTCACTGTGATAGAGAGCAGTGATTGCACCATATATTAATTTGGGAATGTGAGGGGTATCTCAGAGATGAAAAAACAGACCCACAACCCCCATACTTAGATTCTGTATCTCTGCTTTACTCCCAGTGAACAGCTGCAGTGCAGTGACAGTGCAATCATGTGGTAGTGCAATCTTGCATAGTAGCCTCTGAGTTGCTGCACGTTTGGAAAGAGCTTTTTGGTTTTGATCTGCTCTTTGTATATTTCTCAACTTTGATTCTGAGGTTCTGTGCTGGTTTTGGCTGGTGTAGAGTTAATTTTCTTCCCAGTGACAGGTATGGGGCTGTGTTTTGGATTAGTGCTGAACACAGGGTTGATAATTCCGAGATTTTTTTGTTATTGCTAAACAGGGATTGCACTGAGCCAAGGCCTTTCCTGCTTTTCTTACTGCCATGCTGGGGAAAGGGCTGGGCATACCTGGGAAGCTGGGAAAAGACACAGACAGGACAGGTGACCCCAGCTGACCAAAGGGATATTCAAGACATTGTGACATCAGGCTCAGTGTATAAAGTGCAGAGAAGGAGGAAGGGTGGTATGTTTGGAGAGATGGGGTTTGTCTTCTGAAGTGACATTATTGTGATCCGGCCCTGCTTTCCTGGGGATGGCTGAAACACCTGCCCAGCCACCGGAAACAGTGAATTAATTCCTTGTTTTGCTTTGCTTGTGTGTGTGGTTTTTGCTTTCCCTATTAAACCGTCTGTATCTCAACCCACGTGTTTTGTAGCTTTTGCCTTTCTGATTTTCTTCGCAGTCCTGCTCATGAGGGAGCATCTCCGTGGGGCTTGGCTGCTGGCTGGGGTTAAACCACAACAAAACATATCTGAGAGGGGGAAAAAAACCCCATATGTTTATCAATGGAAATGTGATTCATTATTTGCAGCTGTTGTGTTCTCGGACATCTGTGTTAGGGCAGGACTCAACTCAAGGCTTTCTACCAGCATCTGAATTCCCTGAATGCAATTATCCTCCCTGTAAAGCTGAATGAAAATTGTTCCCTAAGGCTGTATCCTGTCACACTTAGGATTCCCCTAGAAAAGATCTGATTCCCCTTGGATCTTACAAGTCCAATTGATACTAAACAAAGATTTATCAGTAATAGACAGTCTTACAGACAATATCAGTAGTAATATAGAGAAATCTGAACACCTGGGAATGATTTGGCTAAATCAGAGCTGAAGTTTATTGCGGCCTGGGGAATAGTTTCTGCCTGGGGATTTGGAGGTACACTGCCTCTCGTTAGGGGATAGCTGGTAGACAGCACATTTCACAGTCACTGCATTTACCTGTCTTCACGATATTTAGGCTAACTCTGCCCCCTAGTTCTGTTAAATTTACACCAAGCTGAGACCATCATGGTCCTGTTGCTCCATTTTCTTGAACACCATGTACATTTTGATTACTGAGGCTCTATCTGAACCACTGGCTGAACTGATCTGTTCTGACCTATGTTTGCCAACTAACCAAAGTAGAGAGTCCCCCCTACAAATATCTTTATTAGGTCAAGCTATTGATAAAAAGCTTTGTTCAGAATGCATAACTTCTGTTAAGCCTAGCTTTCTGACCTGGTCTGAGAGAGTGAAGACTGTTTTTTTCTTCAGCAAAACAAGAGGCAAGCATTCATACCTTCACTATTTTTCACTAGTCTGTGCTCCTGAAAGCCACATTTTTCTTGTTATCCAAAGGGGAGAAACCCCCAGTTGTTATGGTACTGCAAACTAACATTAAATATAACTGTTCCACAGAAGTTCAGACACTGATTTTTCCTGGGATGTCATTTAATAAATGGAAAGAAGGAAAGAAATAGCAGAATTTATGCAAGAATGTAGATGTCAGGGACTGTGTGACTGTGTATGATGGAAGATTGGCAAAAATATACTCCAAACGGACTCTTCCTCTCTTGATTGTGTTTCCAGTAATAATGAAATGATCCAGAACTCCCTTACAGATGATCTCATTGTCAGCTTCTTTTACACAGGGTTATAAAATTAGCTTCAAGAGGAGAATGTAAGGGGATGTTCTTATGGATGTGTGGAGTTGCTCATAAATTCTCTGCTGAGATTCATGATTAAAAGAGTGTGACACACAAAGTAATGAATGATTGAAGGTGAGTAAGAAAGAGCTGGCAGTTCTGCAGTGCATCAAACTTTAGTGCCTAATGGGGTATCCTCCAGCAAGGATTCATGATAGCCATGCTGGATTCAAGGCTCTGTTGCTAACATTCTATGTTGTTGACATTCTGCTCTGGCAGCAGCCCTACTGCAATCTGTAACTCTTTGCTGAGAAATTGTTTTCCACTGAGTACTGGATCAGGCAGTACCATGTCAGTATTGCAGATAAGAGCATGTACTGGCAATATATTTTACAGACCACTGCTCCCATTCTTCTCAGGTACTTTTTATGGACTGTGACAAAAAAAAACCCAAACAAAAAAAAACCAAACAAAAAAACTCCCCAACCCCCCCAAGAAACAACAACAAAACCCCCACAAAAAACCAAACAAAACCTGAACAAAACAAACAAAACAAACAAAAACTCCCAACAACAACAACAACAAAAACCAAACCACAACCTCAGACAAAAACAACAAAAAAAACCCCCTAGAACAGTTCAAGCTAATAATTGGTGTTGCACTCCTTGGTCTGCCCACTCATGTGGTGACTGTATGGTGCCATGGATATTAAGCTACAGAATTAGGAATTTGACATGGGCAAAAGTGAAATACAGCTCATGGACAACAGTCTTTGAAAGTTAAATGCCATTCTGTTATGTCCTGCTTGTTACAACAATGAAATAAAAGTGAGGAACAAGGGGCCCAGCAGCAGAGAACAACTCTGACAACCTCTTATTTGCAGCAAGAGTTGGTAAAGCACAATGAGATGAATCCCCAGCACAACTGTGGCATATAGTATAGAAAATTATGTATTTGGATCTACTGGAAGGTAAGTACAATGGTAAATGTGTCTTCATTTGACACTTACAAAGAAATAGTCTCTCCACCACAGAGGAGTTTTGAACAGACTGGTGTGACTTAGTTCTTACACTCAGGTATGAGAATATGAGCCTTACACTCAGGTCCTACTTAAGGCTCTAACCTAGGTCTAACAAGACCAAAAGCATTTTCCTCTCTGTCATATTGCTCATTTTTAGAACTTCCCATTGCAATCTATCACCAGAACACAAATTTTTCAGTTAAAA
The DNA here is from genome assembly GCA_013397915.1 of Daphoenositta chrysoptera. Lineage (NCBI taxonomy): Eukaryota > Metazoa > Chordata > Aves > Passeriformes > Daphoenositta > Daphoenositta chrysoptera. Next base: position 3,873 of record VZRO01005479.1, on the reverse strand, counting down.
CCACTGCCTGACATTTGCCGAGTATCACTGAATAATTTTTCATATTAATTGGAGATTATCAAAGAAGATGTACCTGAAGACATCTAGAAGTCTTCTGACTGGGTGGAAGTCATCTTTGGGTGTTTTCTTAGGCACTTGAACATTTCAGTAGAGGTGGGAAACACTTTACTTGTATACATTTCTGTGTTGGAAGGAGTCTCAGCACATCCAGAGGTCATAGCTCAAGTATGATTTTTCCCTAATGAACGAAGAGTGCAGGGAGGAGAGCCAATAAAGTGAGATTTTTCCCCATTGAAGCAGCTGGCATGCATCCCCTGTGGTGTAACCCACACTGGGCCCCCAGCTAGAAAGATTGAGAGTGCTGTTACGAAATCCCTGTCAGCCACCCCACTCTGCCAAAAGACAGTAGGAACTGGATGCCACAGACAATCTGATCCCCTATCTGCAAAACTTAGAGGGCAGAATTCCAGTGAGAGAATTAACACTCAGCTAAGGTTTCAGGTGAGCAACACTGTTTCAGTAGCAATTTTGGCTGGAAGAATCCCTGTAACTGCTCTTTAGAAAAAGACATGCAAGACCTCATCTTCTCATGGTTCTCTCAGGGTGTGCAGACCTGTCTGTGGAGTTTCAGGGCTAGCATTTCTTACTGCAGAGGTGAATGATGCTGCTGCTTCCAGGGCAGAGAGGGAGGTCTCCATCACAGCTGCCAACAGGGCTACTTGCTTATGGTAGTCTAGCCCTTTTTGTCCTTTTGTGTGAATGGAGTTATGAATCCAGTTGTTTCTTTTGCGTGAGCAAATTAGGTGTAAAGACTTGCCAGCATACATGATTTTGTTATATTCATTTCATTCACTGTGCCCCCCTGACAAAAAGGTCTGTAAAATGTGGCATATGCCCTTTATGGAAATCATATACACAGAAGCTTTTTGTAGCAGAGGGAGAACAGACTGGAAGAGAAGAATGCTTCTTGACCAGCCTTTCATGGAACCCTCCTTTCCCAGCTCATCTGCTCACTGTCTCTCCCTACAGTCACATATTCAAGATTCCCATGAGTTTGATCTCAGTTTTCATAGCGGTGCCTTTCACTAGTATTAAACAACATGCAGTCAGACCTGAGTGCTGGTGAAATGACATTGTTAGGGGTGGAGGTTATTGCTGGTGTGATACAGATCAGCACTTCTCTGAGTTACATTTCTACCCTTCTCCCCTCACTACCAGAGCACTGCATCTAGCTCCGCAGTTCCTGGTACAAGAAAGACACAGACCTGCTAGAGCAGCTCCAGAGGAGGGACACAGAGATGACAGAGGTGTGAAACAACACTGCTATGAAAACAGGCTGAGACAGTGGGTTGTTCAATCTGGAGAAGGGAACGCTCCTGAAAGACATTAATGTGCCCTTTGAAAACATGGAGGGGCATATAAGACAGAAAAATGTTTTACCAGGATCTCTAGTGATAGGACAAGGGGTGATGGTTTTAGTCTAAAAGAGGGTAGACTTAGTTTAGATATAAGTAAGAAATTCCTTACTGTGAGGTTGATAAGGCCCTGGCACAGGTTGCCCAGAGCAGCTGTGGATGCTCCATCCCTGGAAGTGTAAGGCGAGGCTGAATGGGCTGTTAAGCAACCTGGCCTGGAGGAAGATGTTCCTGCCCATAAAGGGGGATTAGACTAGATGATCTTTGGAGGTCTCTTCCAACACAAACCATTATGTGACTCTGTGTCAGGAATACACGAAAAAACCCAATGTATAAATGACATTCTTTGTGCCTTCAAAGCAGTTTAATAAGGAAAAATACATTTTAATTCTTAGAACTGTCTTTGCTTCATACTAGGGCAAAGTGTTCACTGCACTATTTTTTTTTTTCATGCAAATCTGAAGGTGGTTTCATTCTATTGGTATTAATCCTTTCGGGAACACTAAGATGCTGTTGGTTTCATCTTTGGCTGATTCTGCTAATACAGTAGAGAAAGAAGGTCTCTGTTATTTTAATTTCTTCCCATTAGAGTTATTTTAGGTCTTCTTGAAATGATAAATCTGTCTGAATTTTAATACACATTATTCTGTGGTCAATTGTTAAGGAGATTCAGGTCTGACAGAGACACTCAAATCCCTTCCTAGAGAGAAAGGCTAAGAAGTAAAATATTTCAGTTTTAAAAGTAAAGCCAGTTTGTGGTTAATTACTTGATGGTCTATAATAACACTACTGATTAGATCTTACTACTAAGGAGCATGTTTTTATCATTTTTCCTTTTAAGTATACTTAATTTTCCCCCAAGAATAACTAGCTTTGTGAACCAGGAACTCCATCTTTCTCAGGGAATGTTTTCAATTTGTCATGGGGTGATGTCATGAGGCTCCTTTATTCCATAACCGTCTGCTGAGTGCCCAAGGTGTCCACACCTTTAAGGTGGACCCGGGGGCGGGGCCAGAGCCTCGGGCCCCCAGGTGCGGGTCGGTTGAACGGCTCGGCCCAACGGCCCGGGGGCAGCGGCTCTGCCGGGCTTGGGGAGGGACCGCGCTGGCAACCCTGCGGTGCTCTCTCTCACTGTCTGTTTTTTTCCATTCTTGCTGGTTTAGGAAAAGGTTTTGTTTGTTTTCCCCTTTCCTTCCCCTGACCTCCTGTTTTCCTTCCCGTCTTTCCGGACCGGGGGGCCTGCGGGGTGGCCCGGCCGGTCCGAACCCTGAGGAAGACCCGGCTGGTGAGCAAAGGGGTGAAGGGACGCAGAAACCCACCAGCATCGCCTGCTGTGAGGAGGAGAGCCGACATTGACGAGGAGTCAACAGGTTTTCTCTATCTGCCCTTCTCCAGCAGCCTGCTTTGTGGACTCCCCTTCCCCTCCCATTGGCTGGGGGGGGGCGGGCAGTTGTCGCCTCCCTGTGGGCACCCTTTGCTTTTTCTTTGTTTTTTGTTGCAGTTATGTTTTGTGTTAATAAATAGTTCAGGTTTCTTTTTCCACTTTCACTTGCTTTTGTTAATTGGTTTTATTGGTGGAGGAAAGGGGGAGGCCCTTTTTTTTTCCCTTGGGGGAGGCGCTCGTGCCGGAGCATTTCCTCCTAAGACTTTTGTCTCCAAAACCAGGACAAAAATTTGGTGCCCAACTTAAGGGGCACGTGAAAGTGAAAAAAACCCGAACATTCAGGTTTGAATCACCATATATTGAGGTAAAGCATTAAGAAACAACCATGGTGCTTGATTTAGTATTTCTCCCCTGGAACCTCCCTATAAGTTTATGCCCACAGCTATGGGCAGTCGGGTCCCTGGCTTACACTTTTTGTAAGTCAGGAAAAAGAATCAGGGCTGCCATTTTAATATGCCTGGGGTTAGTGATATATTGAAGTATATCTGAAGTAATGAAAAGCATTGAGAATGTGTATTTTATGTCATTTTTCCATTCTGGCCTTGGCAGCTTTCTTTTGGGGTACATTAGTAATTACCCAGTGTGTTAGGGAAAAGCAGGGGATGATAATTCCCAGCCCTTCATCTCCTTCTTCCCCTTCAGAGCTGGCACATCACCTTTTGAAAATGTTCAGTTTCCCCTGGATGTTAAAGATACCACTTTCTTTCTATGTTATCTAGCAGGGTTCCTTTACGTAGTATCCAGCTTGTCTAAAATAAGAGCTGAGATTTCCAGAGGGGTTGCCCAGATACCTGCCCCAGTTGTGGAAGATTCTAAGTGGTGTGGGGTATGGGAGGACATAGGCCAGACCCTGAAGCAATTTTCTGACCCAGTAGATTGGAACTTCCCCATTGAATAAATTCAGAATCCAGCTGAGGTGGTGAAGTATCTGAAGGAAAATTGCAATAACAAACCTAGTGAAAAGGAAAAGCTCATTGCAATGTGCTAGATGCTGGCTAATGCTTACTGCTCACT
>VZRO01005478.1:987656-1033281 GCA_013397915.1 Daphoenositta chrysoptera | reverse complement strand
AGTAGTTAAACATAGTCTTTTTTTAATTGCACCAGCATTGCTGTTGCCTTCTTCATGTCCAGCCTCACCGTGGTCTTCTTCTACATTCATTTCATTTGGTCTCTTTCCACTATTTCCATCCTCACCACCTACTTTTCCTTCATTTTTAACATCGACTTTTTCATGTGAGCCAGCATTGCTGCCGCCTTCTTAATTTTCATCTTCATTGTTGTGTCTCCAAAAATTCTGCTTGGCTTCTCCAGCGTTGGATTCACTACAAGATAAGAAAGTATGTCAGGTTGGGGTTTTTTTCACTTTAACCCCTACTGAGTCAAATCTGAACTGTTTTGGAAGAACCTGTAGCAATGCCAGCTTGCATAAGGAATTCAAGAGGAAGTAATAATGACTCCATTCACAACCAGGGCTGCAGAGAGCTCTGATTTTGCTTGTCTTCATGAATGTGGGTTCCTGTTCTGAAACAGTTTGCTCAGTTGGCCTGAAGCCAAAGGGAGATGGGGCTCTAACAAATTAGCACCTTCTGAAAAAGAATAAGGCCCTCAGATGGAAGAGAGAAAGGACAAAACAGTGACCATAACCCTAATCAGAACCTTAATTTTAAAGCAGACCTTTCCACTTTCCTGTTACCTTCTCCTTTTAAAAAATGATGAGCCTCACTGTGGAATTTTTTTTCTGACTCAGTATTGCTTGCTTTGCAACTATCTTGGGGTACATAATGCATTTTAAAAGGGAGCTTTGGAAAAATCAGGCCAACTTGCAATGCCTAAAAAGACAGACCCTAAAAGACAACAGCTGTGCACAGAGAGGGTACTAGAGATCTCAGCCTGGGACATTTGAGCTATAGAAGTTCTTTAAGAATGCAAAGCAATGTGCCATTTTCTGTTGTCTTTGCAATGTCGTGTGAGATGACTTCATTGAACCAAGAAGTGTAAATGCTGCTTTGTATTTAAATAGATGCTGCCCTATTGCTTTTTCATTTGCACTGGTACTTCTCTTTCTTCAGATAGGTGCTGAAGGTATATGAAATGGTACAAACCTTACTTCTTTTCTTGTTTGGTTTTCATTAATACCAATAAACCAACTTCACAGCCAAATAAAATACCCACCACTTTTGCATTGCCCCTTGTTGTCTGGATTTTATAAATGAAATGGTGGTAACTCTCCTAACAGCCTTGAAGCCTCATGTCAGCACTTAAGAGTATCAGGGTGATACTGGGATTATGTCTTGGCAGAGGAACAGCTTTCCCACTTTGTTTGATTAACTGTCTGCCATAAAAAACATGGAAAATAATTGTTTATCAGTTCTGTGTAAGTCTGTGATGGAGCACCCATGTATTATATATGTGATGGCAAAGAATACGAAATACGTAAAAAGTTACACAAATACCACATCATTCTCTTCACCTCCACTCTCCTCATCCCACCATCACTCAGAGATTGACCACCACATTCACGAAAATGAAAATACCCAGAGTACGTAGGCCAGCAACTGAATGTACACAGAGATGGGTTCTCTTTAGAATTTCTGTACAGTAAGGTCCTCAGGGATTAGCCTAATTGCATCACTGAATCTGTCTTTATGAACTTTCAGATTCACATTTATATCAGGATTCATTATTTCCTTCAACTCAGTCCAAGAATTACTGACTACCCTGTGGAGGATAACAGTATCAGTAGCCTGACCGTACCACCTTTTTCTTTGCATTTCTCTGAAGAAATGAAGAAATAATCAACAAATTATTCCAAAGACATTTATTTCTTCCTTGTACATGAATTAAAAAGAAAATCTTACAAAAATATGGAACCACATACTGAAATATATCATCTGAACTCATACATAAAGCATTTTTTAATGTAAGCTAGAAAAATAGAAATTTCATTTTTGGACCCATATAATATTCTTGCAGTATTCCTTAAAATGATATTTAAATAAATATGTTTTCCTTATAAAGGGAAAGTGCACATTGCTTAACCAGACTAACAAAAACAATTCAGTGCAAATTCCTAAAATAGGCATTCAGATTACATTTCTTTCATATATGATTTCTAAATAGTTGAGTTCAGGTTTTTCATATTTGAAAACAGTTGAACAGAATCAGTAGAAAAGAAAGTAGAATAAGCTATTGCCTCTGTCTTAGAATTTAGTTTTCAGCAAGGTCATAATAAACTCTTCTTGGAGCTCTTCTTTACTCAAAGTTAGGCAAAATTTGCCAGAGTATGTAAAATATTTGTTTAATTTTTACCTAGGATGCTTCAAATACATTCAAGCTTTACCAAACATTTTGGTCATTTGCTGTAGCTGTCTGTGAACAGGGGTCACAGTTGGAATTCACAGAAGTAAACATTCATTCTGTTCAAAATCCTGTCAATTATTAATTTAAAAATCTTTTCTAGCAAGGAGTTAGATACTAATAATAGTTTGATATACAGGTATTTAAGTTAAGAACATCAGACTGCATCTGACACAAATCGCTTCAGGATCTCATTAACATCCACTTTCCACATGATTTATGTAGACTCAGGCTGACATTTTGCTTGAAGATCACTCCACAGAAAGTGTCACTTACATTAAAAAAAAAGGATAAGTACGACTTTTTTTTTTTTTTACCTGAAGGATTACATAGGTTTTGGTTTAGTTCTTAACACAAAATGCATATGATATTTTATATATGTTTGTAAGGTTTCAATCTTTTAGAATAAAGGAAGTAAAATTAAAAATACAGCTTCTGCATCTGCCCTTCTGAACACACAACCTACCCAAAGCTTTAGTACTTAAGAGTCAGACTGTCCACACAACCCAGGCTAGGTGACACCTTCTGTATAACAGGTCAGCATTGGACAAAATCCTATAAATCAAACTCAAGTGAAATTATTTTAAAAATTGTAAATGTCCTAAAAAGAGTTAACATTGGAATTTTTTTTTCATTTTGGTTGATTTTATCTCTGAACATTGGACTCCTAGTCCAAAAAGACCACTTTTCTGAATTTGGATAGATTTTGAAAAAGAAAGAAAATTGTATACAACGTATTTTCTATACAAACATATTTTGCTATACAGCTTCTAAAACTTGTAATTATGGTCACTAAAAGCATACATTCTATTAAAAAAATGAGTGAAAAAAAAATTCCTAGAAAATCAAGTATTTAAGACTCGCTCGAGGATGTAGTTGGTCTGACCTTGCAAAATTAAGCAGGTGCTTAATTTTAAGCATATGAATCATTGTGCCAAGAGAGATTTTATGGTGAACACTAATGCACAAATATTAGACTGGCTCTTCCACTTCAAGATAAGCATGGACGTAAGTGCTTTGCTGGATATGGATCAGGATGCTCAGCACCTAACAGGACTTCAGGCGCCGATCCAGCAAAGCACTTACCCACACCAACAGCACGTCTGACTTCAGGATCGCTGCTCATGTGCTTAACATTAGGCGTGCTCGTAAGTGCTTTCCTGGAAGGGCCCGACAGACCAATCGAGTGTAAGCTATAAAATTTGAAGCAGTGTATGTTTAACACTCCGCATATTTAACAATGCTAATCTGCTGAGATTTGCTTTTTCTTGGAAGAGGGCATGTCCAACGTCAAGCATTTATTTTTCAGAAATAAAAAAAAGCCTAAAAAAAGCGTAAAAAAAGCCTTGAAAAGCAGCTTTGTGATTATGGCAAGTTAAAATAATATAAGTGAGTCTCTTATGCTCCTTTCATTTCTTCTTCGCACGTCTTTTCTCAGGCATCTACAAAGGAAAGAGAAAACCCTAGTCAAAAACATTTACTTTATTCAATTAAGCATCCATGCATTTAATTTTGCTCCAATAAACATCACGTCAGAGGCAACTGAACACCTGAAAACAAGCACACTGAACCCTTCCAGATTTCAGATCTGAATGCAAATTCTGCCAACTATGCCACCTTTTCCACTGAAAATATTCAAATCACCAATTGTCACTTCCACAAATAGAACTAGTTTTATTACTTAAGACTGAAAATGATGTGCCAGTTTGACCTTTACATATTCCTAAGTCAGTGCTTATATTTCCATATGTTTTCCATGCCCACTGATGTCAATCCACTTGCTATGCAAAGTCGAAAAAAGTGAAAATGTAAGAGCTGTTTAATCCCAAATAAAAAACTATAAAAGCATCACAGCTCATCAGATATTTACATGAACATGTAGAGATGTCATGTTAACCCAGAAAAAGAAATAAAGACCACATTTTTATAATAGTGCTTGCATATTGCTCCATACTATGCTAACCAAGGAAGAAATAGCAAAGCAGCACTTCATAATGACCTACTGCTACTGCTGGCCAGGCAGAGTAACTATATTTAAACCCTTATTGTGGTAGGAAATACTGTTTTATGCACTTGGCACCACATGCTGTTCATAACTTCTTACAGCTACAAGTTGAGGAAGTTTCAAAGTTACTAAATGTATTTCATGCTCTCCTAAAGGGAAAAGAGTTTTTGTTTTCACGTGAAAGCTCTAATGGTTTTTGGAAAGGGCTTATTTTCTTTTGTCATGCACAAATTCCTGCTCAACCAAAAGCACAGTCACTAATAAAATTACTATTGTGGTAAGTTACAGCATAGCTGACAGCTGAAGTTGAGATGTGGCACTAAAGCACAATGCATCCCTGCACAGAGGAAGAACTCTAGACTTAGTCCTTGAGCACAGCGGCAGACATGAAAGTCATGTATAGAACAAGAAAAACGAAAACCTGTGTTGGGGTTTTAAAAAGGGGTTCTCAGGTTTTTTTTCCTTTTTCTCATAAAGAATTTTTCCCCATACATGTTGCTAGGAAACAAATTGCTGAGCACTTAAGAGAGATAAAGACCTGGCCAGAGGGACAGGTCCAGGTGGCTGCTCCCCTTTTTACCTGGGATGTTATCGTGAAAAGCAAGAGGCCACGAGATTTGAACCGAATAAAAGACAGGAGATAAGACCCCTCCCTCTCTTACTCTTCCGGCATTTGGAGCGGAGAGTGGCTGCTTTCGTGGTGCAGAGAATCCATCGCTTTGCGCTCTTGCTGTCGGGGAAGCCCGGGATCCCAAGCCCGCCTTTCCCTGCCCCNCGCCATCGCCGCGTGAGGGCAGAGCTCGCTCCGGAGCGCCCCCTGCTGGCGCGGGGAACCATCGCACCCGCCCCGCTCCCCGGAGCCGCCAGCGCCCCTGCCGGCCGTGAGCGGAACTGCACCCAAGGGAAAGGGCCTGACAGCCGAGAGAGGCCGGCACTGGGTTGTGGTTCTGTTCGGGGTTATTGCCACAGTTAGTGTTGGTTGTTTGCCTTGTTTTATATATATATATATTGGTAAAGAGCTGTTATTCCTATTCCTTATATCTTTGCCTGAAAGCCCTTAATTTTGAAATTATAATAATTCTGAGGGAAGGGGGTTGCATTCTCCATTCCAAGGGAGGCTCTTGCCTTCCTTAACAGACACCTGTCTATTCAAACCAAGACAACCTGGTACCCCAGATCAAAAGGCAGCACAAAGGACTCTCATCTCTATCAGATTTGTTCTCTGTCTGTCCCAGATTCTAACCAGAGAAACTGGGACTTTTTTGTAGAAGGTTCTTGAACAGTTCAACGAAAAGGTCCATTTTCAAAACTTACTTCACAAAACTTTTGAACTCTTAAAACCCAACCCCCTAAAACTAGCATATTCAAATATCCAGAAGAGCTTCTACCATGTATCTGTTCTGCCTCATAGTTCCTGTTTCTAACGTAATTCTCTTCCATTTTTGGTTTTCCAAAAAACACCCGTCCCATGCTTGTCTGCTTTCTCAGCATCTTCTAGTGCTCAGAGCTGACTTTTCATTAATAGATACATTTACCAAATGTATCTATTAATATACTCCCAAAAATACTCCAACATACTCCCTAACTTGTTGCTTACTGCACAGAACTTCTCCATTAACATGACAGATGTGCCTCTTCTTTTTCCTTTTTTCCCCAGAGCATTATCCTGCAGTTTTGACGGGTGTTTTTCGAAAGTTTCCATCACTTCTGCATCCCCTCTACTCACATGAATTTGGGAGGTTGAATATTTTCCAAAATTTAACCCTTTCAGTGCATACCAGAATTGTTCATTCTGGGCTCACCAAACCCTAATTATTATCAGAGATAATAATTCTATAGATTTCCGAGTATTTTCCTCTGTCTGCAATTACAACCATGCTGACCCTCTGCATTTAAAAACTACATTTGACACTTTGTAAAAACCACCAATCTGAAAGGCATACGGAACCCAACAACAACTACAAAACTGCACAGAACACATGGCAAGGCTTCTCTTTCATTTCTGGTTGGAAGAGAGTGCCACAGAGCTTTTTAACCTAACAGACACCATTGTAGTCCAAGGGCTGTAAATGGCAGCAAGTTAAGTTGGAAGTGCAAAAATGGCATAGTTACTCAAAAAGGGGGATTTCCTAATTTCTCTGAAACTCACAGTATCAAGGGATACAAGCAGATTCTCTACTGAGCTGAAATAGCAAAGAATGGCAAGTTTTAAGAGTGTCTTTCAAAACCACACATTGTAGTTAATCCACAGTAATGGCTCAGTACAACTGGTGGATGACATTGAGTATTGTGCAGAACTGGCTAAATCTGTACAAATGATCCCAGTGACTCCATCTCTTTTTCAATTCTGTGATTCAGGGAAGTTGCAACATCAGCAATCCCTCTAAATATACAGGAATACTCTGTAATGATGAAAGAACACAGAAAAGAGTGGGTAGTGCATTTGAAGTAACAGCCTTACCTTGTGCAAATCTTTATAAAACTAAACCTTATCTAAGACACTCATACTTAAGCTTTTGAATCCAACTCCACACAGGCTTCTTAAAAAAAACCCCGCCCATTCTTGCCTTTAAATCAATTTTTCCCTGATTATTTTTGTAAGGACCTCTTGACCTTGGAACTAAACATAAAAATACCCCTATATTGCTATGTGCTAAGAGATTTATCATGTAAGCCAAGGAGATGCTGTAACTCTTTAAGGATTAAGATTTATACACAGAAAAATACCAAAACCGCTTAAAAAATGTGCTGAAACCCAACCTAACTCTTGAATCACGCAGCAAGTACAGCAAGCACAAGTTTGTTACACAAAGCACTTTATTGCATTACATTTACATTGACATTCACTGCTGTTTGTTTCCAGCATATTGCAAACAACACAGATCCCAATACAGCCTGTACCTTTGCCTTGACAAAATGCCACCAACTACAACGTTTGCATCAGCGCTTATATTTGGGTCAACATAAAAATGCAATTATGCCATCCTAATCTGGCGTAATAGTGGGTAAAAAACTTCAGAAAGTCTAAAAAATAAGGCTCCTTATCAATTTAAAAAAAAAAAATCGAAAGTGGGCACGTTTTCAGCCCAGAATGAAGTGTAATGGAGAAAACTCTGTGGTGGGCTTGACTAGGCTTGCTCTAGAAGGAGCAGCAGCACAGTATGGCACCCTGCTAAGCCTTGCTTCTCAGCTCACAGCACCATGTTAATGCAGCTGGGCCATATTCCCAGGCCAGGCTGGAATATCCGATATCATGGTGCTGCCTTGTCCCACTAAGGCCCAAAAATCTGGGCCCTGCCAGCTCACAGACCTCTCCATCACGCTCCACCACGTACCCAGACATGCCCTGCATACATTATACTAACAAAAATCGCCAGGAGACATGTTTAGCTTAACATAAAAATAACCACTGTATAAAATTCTTTCAAGAACAAGTTTTTATTTTGATGTTTTAGGTTTGGAGCTGAAGAAAGCAGAAATGGATTTCATTCCAGTCTTATCAACTTTCGCCAGAGCCTTCTGTGCTGCAGACATCTTGGTGTTTGCCTGTGAGTGAAATGATAAACAGAAACAGTTAAACAGCATCTCCATAGGGGGAAAACAGATGCTATAAACTCCTAAATACAGAAGTCAAGCACTAAGTTGAATTGCTTTTTTAGTATACAGCCATAAAGATAATGCTATGCAGGCTTTGAATTGCAGGAGAAAAATGTTAAAAAACAAATTTGAGATTATTCAAACTGAAGAATACTTGTCATGAATTACTTAACCTCAAAGACAGAAAACCAACTACAAGGACAAGGAGGTGAAACATCTTTCCTTTTTGCAAAATGAGGTATCCCAAATCAAACGTTTACTTTGGGATAATCCCTGAGTGTACATTAAGAGGAATAATGCATGCAATAGAACAGATGCATTCTGTAGCCTCCGACTCAATCTCATGATTATGCTGTCAGCAGGCTGAATTACAGACTTGCATTACACATGATGAATAATTCACACTGATTTACTATCAAAGACTATGCAGAGTGAAATAAAGGGAAAAGAGATGGAAGAACTAGGAATGAAGAAGGTAACTAACATCTGAAAAGCACTTTTGAGGCCACTGGGACAACTTCGCAGACTTCTACACCTAAAACACATTTTATGAACCACATTTTATAGAGCTGACCTCTTTTCTTTCTTGTATTTTAAAGTGTTACGTTTTAAATCCCTAGCTGCTTTCCCTATTTTCCTTAGCATTGACCTTTCTTTATGATACTCCTCAGTCTGCAGGACTTCACAATAACAGTACTTAGGATCAGCTAGATGGTTATGGATAGGATGGAGATAGGCAACAACAGTATGATTGTCTGTGTTACTCTACAAGCAAAACCACTGCAAAAGTATTTTAAAAAGAGTAGTATACTTTACGGAGTCCAAGGGCTATCTTTTCTTTCCCAGATTCTCTCATTAATGTGTTTCATTATTTCAGAAGTAAATCATATTTACTGTTAAAATGAATTATCTCTCCTCAGTTTATTTCTATCCTTATGCTAAATTCAAAAGCTATAGTATATAATGTGGGGAGGGGCAAAACATGCATATTTTAAACTACTTATCACCTTCACTTAGGGGGCAATCCTCTTACTTCAAAACTAGAATGTGCACTGAGTACAAAAAACAATGTGGGGTTTTGGGGGGAGGAAGGAATGCATCTGTCACCAGCTGCTTCCCTTTGAAAAGGATAACGAGTAGTCAGCATTAGACTGAAGGTCACAAGACCAGCACAGCGGGCCTTTTCGGTTCCCCACGGATTGGAGGAAGATTCATTTTCTTTCAATGTTCAGAGAAGTAAGCCAGTACAATCCTCACAGCTTTGGCACACACAGAGAGGATCTATTTCTTTTCACATCTCTGTTGCTCTCCTGGGAATAGTACAGTGGCAGGCACCGCTGGACTCAGATTTGGATTGGCCTCCAAACATGCGTTGGAGCTGGCAATCAGTAAGTTCTGTGTTGATTTAACTTCATTAAGTTGACATAAGTAAGTGCACAAGCAATACTTCTAGGTAAAAATAAAGCTTGTCCTAGCATCCCTTGGAATTTAAGTAAATGCTGCCATCTTCATTTCTTTTTCAAGTAACTGAAATTTAACAGTTGCTATCACTAAGCCATAGGATTTCTCATTTAAAGATCTCAAAGAGCTTTACAAACATTAGCTGAGCACCTTAACACATGTGCCTGAGTCTGCGAGGCTCGCTGGAATGTTCACTGGTCAAGTACAGCCCAGCAGAAATGGTACAAAACAGTTCAGAATAGGAAATTGAAACTGTCTAAATCATGTTAAACCTGAATGAAAAGTTAAAAGAGATATAACTACAGATGTCAGACAATTTTGTATTTGGTTTTGTGATGTGTTTTGAAGGAGAAAGTTAAGCACTCTGTGCTAATATTTGGTATTAATCTATGCTTTAGCAAAATGTGTATGAATGCAAGGTTTGCTTACCTTTTTGGTTTTCAGATTGTCGCTGTTAAATTTAGTATAGTCTTCTTCTGGTTCCACAGGGACATCTGACCATTTCCTTTTCTGAAATGTTAGAGTGAGGAAGTTGCTCTGTCAACCACTTTTATGATTGTACACACATGGAAGTTCAAAGCTTTGGCTTTAAAACGTAACCATAGCACCAAAACAGGACTGGCAATCAACTGAAGAATCTGCAGCAAGAGTGGAAGATTTCTGTCTGCAATTGTCTTCTTTACATGTGAGTATTTACCATCTTTACAGAATTCAGAAGAGACCATTCAGTGTCATGGGAAGCATTTTCTTCCCAGCCTTCTGAAGAATGACTGTTAGAAATCAGCCATGATTGACTTTGGTGTCAGCCTATTCAGAGAACTTTCTGGAGCAGCTGATGGAAGTTAGTGCCCAACAGTCAAGGAACTGTGGTGCTCATGATCTCACAGACCTGTGCAGCAACTCCAGTGTTGTAGCTATCTGCCAAGACAAGCGGATCATCATCTACGCTGTTGTCTGTCTGTTCACAGCCTTTAGAATTAATTAGTTTCTAAAGGCTGGCAACAGTGAAACACTGCCATAGCTCCACTGACTGCTTCATCACTTGAATCCAACAGTATATTAAGAAGTTTGACTCTGTATGTGCTGTGTGCCTTCTAACTGCAGAAATAATACAAGTGAACAGTTCTCGGCACTTCACATGATCAGGCCATAAAAATGAATATTTCTTTCCATAAACTGTGAGCATGTGTTTAGTTTAAAGGTGAAAACTTTCTGGTATGTTTCCAAAAGGGAAAAAAAAGTATGTAGTATTTTACAACACTGTATTTTTATTATTATTATATATCTGATATTACTACCCTGTCCTTAATATCCTGTGAAATCTAGACCGTGGCCGTCCCAGCTTTTGTGCCAAAGAGAGTGATTTTGCAAGCAACTTGGATGGTACCATAGATTTTAAGATCCTGTTTTATTCATTTTGTTTATGGTGCTTGTGATATCTCTCTCTCCCCCCCTCCCTCTCTCTCTTTGGCACAGAAGCCAGGTCTGCAGCTTAGATTTCTCAGCTCTTAGAACCAGATCCAACTGCAGCCTTTTCTTTTGATTTCAATGGAATCTGGATCAGCCTCTTTAGGAGGCTGTTTACTGTGCTGTGATTACATTTTCAAATGACAATCTAATGAATAATTACTTTTCTCCTCTTTTTGGAATCTGATAAACAAGTTTTTAAAACTTACAACAAAAATGTTTGCATTTCAGCAAACATTTGCTGTTTAGTTGTAGCAAAGCCTACATATTCTTTGTAGATGTCTCTCATCATCTGCCAATGGCCAGACTCCCTGTGCTGACAAACCGGACAGTGCCACGATTACAACACAAGATCAACGGCTTACAATTAATACGAAGAACATGCAATTTTGATTTACTCATTAAATTACGAAGTCCAGGCCGTACCCAGTTTGTTCTTGTTCAAGAGAAGAATGTGTCATTGCTTTTCTGCTAATCACTGAAGTTTCTACAGCTCTCCTCCCTTCAGAGTTTAACGTAATTTCCAAACATGCAATTAGTTTTTCAAAATAGGAAATACATGTTGGAACCTTCTTATTTTGCAATTATCATATATTATGTTTGTTAATACACCTTGCCCTCATGAAGAGAAATGTCAACACAAGTGATCAAAAATGGTCTGAAGGAGACAAGAAGTTTCCATGTATAAGCCTACCTTGCTCCTCTGAGATTGTGAAATAAAGGAATGTTTTAATCTCTGAAGTTGCAAAGATTTAAACACAGAAACATGACACACACCCTGGTCAGTGCTCTGGAAATTAATCAGATCCTCAGCAAGATCTCACTGCCTAACAACTGAACAGTTCTAAGCCTCATTTCCTCTGTAACCAAACTGCTGAAATAAAACTGTTTTTAAAAATAGATTCTCAGAACTATCCCAACGGTATAAAAGCTATTCGTACACAATATGGAATGTACATCACATGCAGTTTAACACAGTTGTTTTAACATGCTTATATAGCTAATGACTATCAGTTGGCTCCTGATGTGTGCTTAGTATTTCTTACAATGCATGAAGATAATTCTTAACGGAATCAAAGGGCCAAGTAACTGTGCAGCCAGAACAACTGTCCAGCCACATGGAAATAACATATCTATGGCTATCCATTGGAGAACAAATGCTATAAATAACAGTAGGGCTCAATTATTCCTCTATGTGCTAGCTGACATGCTGCTAAACAGAGCAGTTCCTGAACCAGCCAGAAATGAGGTTATTTTAGACTTTGTTTCGGTAAGTAGCAGGGACATTGCAGGAAAGGCCAGTGTGGTACGTAATCTCCTTTCAGTAGATATATGGTGCCTCAGTTTAAATTAAATGGAAAGGATAATCAAAAGCAGGGTTATTGGTTCTAGGGGGGCAAACTTTGCAAACCACATGCTTACTTGTCTAAGGCAAAGCAAAGGGACTTGATGTGTGCGGAAGACACTTGGAAGGTAAAAGGAAAAGACAGAAGAAGTGATTTTGGATCCTTTACTTCAAACAAGGTGAAAAATCTTGGAGGAAAAGCTTCTCAGACTAAACACCATAAATGCAGCTCCTTGCTCACACAGATGCACACATATTCCACCACCCCCCACCCATCCCCCAAAAAATTCAACTGATCCTACGTGTAAGCAGAATTCTGCAATGGATGGAAAAAAAAAAAAAGACTGGGGGAAAAATAAAAAAGGAGTTTAGGAGTCAGGTAATACTGGGATTAAGTGAGAACTGCCAAAAAGGCAAGCTGAGTTAGACCTTGGAAAGGAAATTATAACAAACAGTACAAGGTTGTTTAGCCACAGAGGAAAAAAAGGAATTAAAAAAGAGAAAGTAAAGCTGCTATACTGTAAGGATTGGATAGATATTAAAGTTAATCTATGTGTGGACCCAAAATGGACGAACTCCTTCGCCTCAGTAAATCATTTTCAATAAAAATGAAGAGGTTAAGCATAGGGGCAGAAGAGAGAAGAAAAATCACTCTATTCAAGATAGAAGTAAAATTCAATATGCTGACCCAACTGGAAGACCTCATCAGAAACCACAAGATGAGAGGCAGAACCTGGCATATGTTCTATCAGGCAGGGACCATATTAGTGCAGAATAGCCAAGGACCCATCTCTAATGTAAGAAGGAAGAAAAAGTAATAGTAGGACTCAGGAGAACAGAGTGGGAGAAAAAGTGAAAGAAGGGAGAATAATTAAAGAGTAAATGAAACATAGAATCATACTGTGGTTTGGGTTTGAAGAGACCTTAAAGATCATCTATTTCCAACCCTCCTGCCATGGGCAGGAATACCTTCCACCAGATCAGGTGGCTCAGAGCCCCATCCAGCCTTGAATGCTTCCATGGGATGGGGAGCTCACAACATCTCTGGGCAAGCTGTCCAGTGCTTTACCACCCTCACATCTAATTTAAACCTACCCTCTCTTTCAGGTTAAGGCCATAGTCCCTTGTCCTGTCACTACATGCCCTTGTAAAAAGTTTCTTGCCAGCTCTCCTGTAGCCTCCTTTAGATACTGGTCTCCCTGAAGCCTTCTCTTCTCCAGGCTGAACAACCTCAACTCTCTCAGCCTGTCTCAGCCTAAAAACTAAACACAGGTAATGCCCACTAACTTGTCTTTATTTTCTCAAATATAACACATTTTCTGGTGACAGAATGCGAAGGATTGCCAGCGGACTTGACATGGTGCCACTTAAGCAGCTGAAATTACAGAAAAAAAAATACTGCATAAGAAGTTTAAGGTAGGTGATAAACTGGGAAAAAGGGAAAACAAAGGCAAATAATGCAGAAAGGGATGTCATTGGATCAGATGGAGATTACTAGTTAATTGCTAATTGAAGATAATAAAAGAATGCTAACATTTGCTCAATGTACACCACTGAGTAGCATTATGAATAACTGAAGAGCTTTTAACACTGAAAAAAAGCCAGGGAACCTTCAAGACTGGAAATATTAAAACCAGATTAAATGTACAGAAGAAGAAAAGGTCATGTACACAGCAACTAACTGCATTAATTTCTTGTAAATCTGAGAACTGATCAAGTAAAAACTGCTCTGTAAAAAAAACCTCAACTGTGTGTCTTAACTATTCACAGCATGACAGAGAGCTATCTGGTA
This sequence comes from Daphoenositta chrysoptera, assembly GCA_013397915.1. Taxonomy (NCBI): domain Eukaryota; kingdom Metazoa; phylum Chordata; class Aves; order Passeriformes; genus Daphoenositta; species Daphoenositta chrysoptera. The sequence goes on along the minus strand of VZRO01005478.1, from coordinate 1,019,326 downwards.
CATCACACATGAAGAGAGGCAAATGGGATTCTAGTCTGTAATGGGACAAAGTATTTCTAGTTAAGAAGGAAAGAGTGCCATCATATTGTATGAGTAAAGGTTTTATCAGAAATAATTACATATTTTTCTGGTCACCTGCTTTGATACAATTGAATTCATCTTGGAATAGGTGTAAAGAAATGTTTCTACAATGAGGGAATGGAGAACCCATCTTACACAACCAAGGTGGCTTCTCAAAATGAAAACGCAAAGCATACATGTTTTCCCTTTACACATTGAAAGAACTAATGTCAGGGAGGGAAAAGAGCCATTTCAATTTTAAAAAACAATGATAAAGTTAGCACAAAAGGGCAGGGGAATAAATTGGCCATGAATAAATTCAAGGTGGAATTTACAGAAAGGTTTCTGAGCATTAGAGGAATGAGGTTATAGAACACTCTTCCAAGAGAAGTAATGGAAATAAAAAATCCTAATGAGACTTACAGTGAAGAATGGTCAGTGTATGAGAGATTATCCAACATGGTTGTCTGGGAATCCATGACCCAGGAGGTCCCTTTCAGGGTCCTCATAAATTATATATGAAAGAAAACCTATGAGGTCATATTGTCCCATCAACCTCAATAAAACTAAATAAGCAAAACACGTATGAAAAGACTGTTGACCAAAATCATAAAATATGCCTCTCTCTTTCCCTCCCCTTTTTTAAACAGGAAAACCAACCAAAATATTCCTTATTAAAAAGTATGAGTTACCTGGTAAATTTCTTGTGTTGTTTTAGACTGGATTTTCACAAGGCTACCTTACTTATTGTATTGTACCCAGTGCTTGGTCTGGTCCAATTTCAATAAAAATTCAGAAAAATTAACGTACAACACAACATATCTATAAATATCTTGATGGTCTCCTACCTTCAGTGGTGGCTCTGGTGCTGGGCTTCTAAGTTCTGGGAGCCTGCAGAACAAAAGATTTTAAATTATAAATTAAGATAGATGAATTGCACAACCTAAAGTTTGGAATTCCTTCTTCATGAAGGCTGCTTTGGTTATCAGCTGCTCACACACGGCAAGCACTTGCAGAAAAAAGCTGCTCATGGACTCTGCATTTCTGACTTACAAAACTGTTCAGTTATGGGGCTTCAAGCTACAAATTGCACACTTTTCCAAAGGCCACCATAACAGAAGCCTTTCAACAGAACTGAACTGATGAGTAGGTGCAGAGTCCCAGTGATGCTCCAAGCCAAGTCTGCTGCTGGCAGGGAACACCAGGATGAGGATGTTGGCTCACCTTCCAGATTTAAATATAAACTAACAGAGGTTAGATAAGTAAAGTCAAACCCAAGCAGCACTGAGGGAGTAGGGGAAAGGAAAGAAGACTGGGGATGAGGACTCTACTCCTGGCTCTGCTGTTTGTGCTTGACAATTCTGGACAAACTGCTTTTTCGGATTTTCTTCCAAGTTGCTTTAAAAGAGGATGTATCAGTCAGGATTTCATCATGCAACAGTGGTAACAGACATATCTGACTTCAACATTACATCCCCCCCAGCTCATGGTCCTTAACACCATAGGAAAGCCAGAAAGACATAATCTACATTTGAAAAATCACATTTAAAGTGTGGTAAATATAATCTCATTGTGTCATTCACTGCAGCCTTGATGAACAAATCCCAGTATTCAACAGAAATGACTGAATGGACATCAGTGTGTGCCATGTATAGCTATAAGCTAGCTGGAACAATACTTACCCCAGGTATTTTAACAACTCCTTACTCAGATCTTCAGGAATATACTCTGATATTAACCCATGGGCATACCGTACATAGTCTTCAGGAAGAGGTCAGGGAGTGGGAAGGAGAAGAAAAAGAACATTCACATTACATAGTCACGTTGCTTTAGCCATGTTGCATGTGCTACCATGAAGCATAAGGTTGAATCAATAGTAACAGACTTCTAATGGATACACTGGGATGCTTCTCTGTGTTGAGTAGTTTATGTTATATGACACTTGTAGGTTTATTTAAAAAGTAAAGACTTACTACACTCACTTTGTCAGCACATGTTATTAATATCTGCTGGATGTACTTTACAAAAGCTGTTCACTTTCTGAGAGTACTAGATATCATGTATTTTTCTGAAGAAATTAAATTTTTAAAACCTGCAAAAGTAAAAAGCTGACTCAACAGAACATGCAATCATTAATTTTAAAGCATCTGGATCTTACAATTATTTGGCAAGGGATTCGGTACTAAAGAACATTTTCTGGCTTCAACTGAAAACAATTAGATGAGACAATGAGTCTATTTCAAAGCCTTGTACTTAATTTTCAGTACTTTATAGAAAATGCCAAGGCCTATCTAAACATCACTGGCAAGACAGGATAATTATCTGTGGAAATATGAACTACTAGAAGCTGTTTTCAGTACAGGGCACTCCTGCTATAAATGTTTTTCTGAGAGACTGGGGAAAAAAAGTGACCCTTTTATAACACAAAGTCCTAAACCAGATATTTTCCGGTCACGTTCTACACAAGCACTTACTGATCGTGAGCTGGACTTTTTAAACTTGCTGTTGTTGAGGCTGCCAGGGAGTAACTGCACCCCTGCACAGGAAGCATTTGCCAGACAGACATTAAGTTAAAATCTCACCTCTGAATTCCAACTCCAACTGGCCAGTTTATCTGCTCATATGCCTACACACTTAGAGAGTTCAGAAGCACATGGTATATACCAACCTTAAGGTGGCAAAGAACTATTTCTTTAGTGCCAGAGATAAAGTTATCTTTTTTTCCTCCATTTTCTTTTGTTTAACCTAAAAAGCCCAATGCAAACTGGCATTGAAGGAGGAAGCATTAACAAACTGACAGCAGCATACGCATTTCAACTATACTGATAATAAATTCTTGCTATCACCTATCTGCACTTCTCCTTCCTTCACTGCCTAAATTCATCAAGGAATTTTCACTCTCTAAGCCCATTTTAGGGTTAGGAGAGAACAAGAAATAATTCCAACCCAAGAAAATTTCACCTCAGCACTTAATATGTCCAATTTATTGCTTAAGAAAAATATTCCCATCATTTCACTCTTTGCATTATGACACTGAATGGTGAGCCCAAGTCAACTGCTATTATTTCATACTAAATACAAAATCCATTCCCTTTGCATTTCTGACTCGAAGCAATCTTCACTGACTTCCTTTACCAATTTGAAAATACTACTATTTGCCTCCTAGGGAGTCTGTGTTCTTACCCTAGCCTAGCTTTGTTACTAACCTTTTGTCAAACATCAGGAATACTTGCACACTTCCCTTCTTTGTCTTCTGAATGAAATACTTGAGTGTCATATGATAAACCTCCCCAACTTCCCTATTTGCTGTCATTATATCCTCCCCTATTTTTGCACTACAACATTTGTAAATGCTAACTACATATATCCACCTATTTTTAAGGTACTGAAATTTCATAATAACCCCTATGAAAGCAATTCTCTACAGAAATAAATTGCACTGTCCCAGCAATGAAAGGATCAGAGAAGAAAATGAGTCTTATGAGAAGTAAGTGTTGAGAAATGTCCATTTGACTTCCTGTCATTCACCTTGCCACATACAGTGGGACTACCTCCAAAACTCACCTAATTTAAACCCCAGTATTCCCAATTTCAATGTTGCTCTCTTAAATATGAAAACTCAAGGTTTCTAAGAAGACTGTTTTAAGCATGTCACTATAAATAAAGAGAACGGTGGAGAAAAACCACTACAGATGAAATATTTAATTACAAATTCCAGAGGAAAAGTATTTAAGCATAGTCAAGATGGTTGTTGCCAGGACACTTTCCCCTTTCTTTAAAAAAGCAGGGGTAGGGAAAAAGATGAAAAGCTACTGTGAAGTTAAAGTCACAAGTTTTGCAACTTTGTCTCTTTTTAAGAACCATATATTACAGTCTCTGTTCTATAAAACTGTCTATTTACCTCTTAAATCTCATTTATGTTGTTTCCTTTTATCATTACTTGGTAGCTCATTTTCCACTTTGTCAGCAAGCTGCTTTGTTTCTCCTTAATTTTCAACAGCATGAAGACTTCTGAATGTCTTTGTAATAAGAAACAATTTGCTTTGGTTCATCTTGCTCTAAACTTTTCTTAATTTTCATTAACATTCAAAGATTTTATTCCGAGTCCCTTTTCAGGTTTCTCTACAAAATTTCGTATCAGTAACATTCAGGACATTGCCCTCCCCAGCAAAATGGTGAATAGAAGCAAACAGGATCCCACCAGACTTTTTTGGTGACAGCATTGTTACAATTTAGTACACATATTATTAAAATTTTGCCCTTCGTAATTACACATTTGTGTATTCTATGCATTTGTTACATAAAGTAATGTTTGGACCAGGAGCTTTATCTCTGTGATTATGACTTCCTAAGATCCCTTCAACCATTTTGAAGAATTCTATGAATGCTAATATGCTAATATCCCATGCATCCTAATAAAAATTAATAATAAGAAGCATGTTCTAATACAGAGACACTTACTGGGTGGGAACTCATAAATATGGGTCTTATTGTTTAAGACAGTCTCAGTTCAGCAAAGCACTTCAGCACATATTTCACTGAGAAAAATGTTTTCTCCTTGAACTGTGGAGAAGTTAAGGGAACCCCAGCTGAGACCTACTGTTAATTACGTCATCCAATGAAGATACCAAAGAACTCGAAAAAGCCAAAGCACACGGTCACAACTTAGACGGAATTTTCTGTACAAGGAATAAATTTACTGCAAAGGCCAATTTCAATGTATTTTAGTTTCTAATCACATGTTTTATCTCTACTTATGTGACTTCACAAAAATGGAATTCATTACCATGTTTAGTTTTCTTACCTTCCTGAGTGTCTGTGATCTGTGTACTGTTGATAAATGTACTCTCACCTACCAATATATTGTTGCTTTTAAGTGCTTTCACTGTTTGATTAACCTACAGAAAACCAAAGAATGAAATGTCTGTATCAGTATTGTTATGCACATGTTAATGCAGTGACAAAGCTCTTGTAATTTTGTTTCAAGCATATAAAACACTCAAGTTATGGACTGTGGTGAAATTTAATATACATTTGTAATGACTAGCATATGAGCTCAAAAAACCCAAAGAAACTAGCATGTCTTTGAACATGTTGCCTTGGCAACACAGCACCACTTCTGCAGCACCCTAAGATGAGCTGAGCTACTCAGATCCAACAGTCATGATTATATAGGTGAGAAATACACCTGCTCAGAGAACACCTGAGCTCAGCAGGATGGCAAAGGCAGTCCTGGTGGAAATCAAAGACTAAGGACTTTACAGGGCACTGCTGTGCTGGATCCAACAGAGAGAGAACTGTCAGAAGAAGGTATTTTCAACACAAACAGGCACCTGTTCACATGTAAATATTCAGGTAATCATTGCAAAATAGGTATTCCCCTGCCTCATCACTGCACAAAGTGGACCAGATTTTGTGCTTTTATTGATTAATTTAAATGACAAGGCCTCCTCATCATGTGATGCATACCATCTTTTTCTACAGAGTGGCATCATATTAAGGGCACATGTGCATGAGTAAAATGAAATTCACCTTCTTTATACTAAAACAAAGACCCCATCAAGCTTAGCTATAACACTAGTTTATTCCTGGCATACTGTACAGACCTCTCGAACAGCATGACTGGATCAGGATAATAGCAACCAAACCAGGGCCATTCTGAGTAAACTCTGCCAAACCTTCAGGAAACACATTTGTAGCACAAAACCAAGGCAGTTCTGTCCAGCTTCAAAGCATGGCAGAATTTAAAAGCTGTAACAATTAAAACTCTCCTCTAGCCCATCTACGAAAGGGAGAAAGCAAAAGGCAAGCCCCTCACCTTATGCAAAGCCTACAGCAATAAGCTGACAGCTTCTTCTTCCTACCCACACCCCATGAGTCCCTTTCAGGGCCAGTCCCGTCAAAAAGAGAAATGCAACAAGCTTTTAATATCTCTAACACCTTATCACATTCCCAAGTGCAGCAACTTGACTGTGATGTCTGTCCTTCTTGGACAGGACATGTACCTTGAACCTTTGCACATGGCTCAAATGCAAATATGGACAAGCTAATATGCACTTCCATTTTAAACATACAGCAATTTTTAAAGCAAAAGAGAAACACAATACCTTTTTCTTTAACCACTTCAGTGTCTTCTCTTGGCTGTATTTATGGAATTTCTGACTGCCAATCTCTGAGAAAAAAAAAGCAAGGGGAAAAAAATTATGTTTGGCTTGGATTGCATTGTCAATATATTTAAAATCTTTTAACTTGTAGATACAACATAAAAGTTAATTTGCGTTTTCCACGTGTTTCATATCAGGGCAGTAAGCTTCAAAAATATTGGAAACAAAAAAATAAACAGACTGAGCTGATATGAACAAGTCTGAACAATTTGACAGTTCTTTAATTAGGACCTAATCCAGCAAAGCACATATTTTACTTATTTATGTGTAATCTTGGGCTGCCTGAATTCACTAAGGCACTTCTGAAGCCCTTGTAGTTTCACTTCACCTTCACTGTCCTGTGTCACCAGACTGGTGATTTTAACTACATAGTTCACAACACAAAATGTTGGTTCCATGATTTTCTTTTTCTTTTTTTAAACAACATATTGTCTTAAATCTTTATGTACTGAATTCCAGCACCTAGTAAGGGACTAGGACAGAGTTGGTTACTGAAGCTAAACCATCCACCTCTTCCATAAACCCTTTCCATATCAGTTCTCCTCTCTCATGTCAGTGACTAAAGCAGAATTTTTTCTTCTATCCCCCTTTTACATAATTCAATATAACGTTAAAAGAAAATACAGAATTCAAAATAGTGAAACACACTCCTTGTGGGAGGAAGTACATGATTCACTCATGATTTATGGAGCAACACAAATTAACTCGATGATATAAGAATTTCGGAGAGTGAGTGCTTCCCCTGTGATAACGAGGGTATCATGAAGACTTGCTATTCACACGTGATCAGCTATCTGCAGATACTCGAGTTCAAAACACTCTGGCAAAAGAGAGAGAAAATTACAAGGGCTCATGGAAATTTCAGTATAAAAATTCAGTATTAACTCACAGCCACATTTGGGAAATGGAATGAGATGCCTAATAAGATTGCACAGGAGATTTTGGAGCCTGCTGCTTCAGTCTTTTTCTTTAACAGGTATTTCAATAAGTTTTAATCTCCTGTATACCATTCCCATAAATACCTACATCTGTTTCATGTCATTTACTGATACAGTGTCATATTCCAACACTCATTTCATGGATTTTCCTTCTCCCCTGGCAAACAACAACGCATTATTTATGATTCCTTCAGCATTTCCTTCTTTGGGGTTTATCTTGGCTCTTTCAAATTGCACACAAATAGTGAACTATATGTGCTCTTTCTGTATGCATGGCAGGGGGTATGGAGAGGTCGAGGAAAGCTGTTTGCAAGATAAAAGTTTAAATCTGCCTCAATAGTTGTACAATAACAAAATAAAAAAACTCTTCATAGCAAAAATAAAAAATACACTAATTTACATTTTGCTTTATGATGAGTTTCAGGTAAAGTAATTAGCTGTGACATTGTTGGCTGCAGCCCTTAGGACATAGATGCCTTTAAATGGCTCTGAAAGAAAAGAAGCAGAAAATGGAGAAACGCTCTGGATACTTGAACCTGCTTCTCAAAGGGCTAACGTGATTTGGGTTCAAGTATAGTGAGTACAATTCATGGATTCCTCTCTTATCTAAGAAAGTTCGAGGAAGGGACATCCTCCGGGCACCATTCCCCATCCCATGCTGAAAAGTAATTCTAGTCTAGATTCCCAGGCAGACTCCCCCACAACAGCATGATTCAGAGTGACTCAGTTAGGGAAAGGAAACGTAGAACTGTGAAGCCATTTTCATTAAAACATGTGAAAAATAATTACACTGAACTCTTCAGAGATCACTTTGTTTGAAAATATTTTGTGTGCTTGACAGTTTTGACTATTAAACTCGAGAAACTGACAATATTCGAGACCTCTGAAGAATTAAAGTGAGTTAAGAAAGTCACAAACTGCTGACAAAAGGATTCAATATTGGAACGTGGATTTAACATGTGATGCACATTTGATATTGGTGAGAGTTAGTGACTATGTTTGATAATATGAGTATATATTGGAAAGCCTTTTGTTCCCTAATGTGTCTGGTGCCTATAAAACTGGTCTGAGACATCTGGAAAGATTGGGTTTGAGAAGTACAGATGGAATATAAGTGGTTCTACAATTAAATAATATGTTCAGTGATCGGGTAATCGCTATGTAGACTTGGAAGTTTCCCTGATGTATTGTTGAGCAAACTGCCTAAAGCACATTTTAAAATCCATTTTCTCAGTGTTTTCCATAACTCTGAAACTTATATGGCCCCTTTTTTCCTACCTTCTGGGAATACAAGCTTGGCAATATTATTCATTTAGTCTAATCAGGTAAGTTTTCTTGGCTCTTCATGTTAATCACATCAGACAAGATCACAGTGCAGCTTTTGCCTTGCAAAATGAAACAAAGAGTAACACTCTAGAACTGGAATTCATAACCCTTTCTTAAACCTTCTCTACTGTACTTTCAGTCCAGTGTTGGAATTTATTAGCAAACAACCTGCCTAACCCAGACTTAGTGAGCTGTAACACACCCTTTCCACAACTACTAAAGCAAGTAATTCAGAATTTAATTCAGCTAAATGAATTTTCAGTGCCCTTCAAGAACGAGGCCAGGGAAGGTGGATTTTCTGCTAATTCAGTAAGTGTAAACTGTGAGTGCTCTGGGGTAAGAATTTGTTGGACAGATGTTAAATGTCTTAAGACTAAATGAAGAGTGAAATAATTATGTTGTTAGGTTCTGTCAAGCAGAACAGAGCTGCAGAATTAACACAACTGATATTTCTTGCCCTAATGCTCTACTCCTTAAATGAGAAAGGCTACAAAGTGGACAACAGGTCTTGAGAGTGAGAAAAGAGTGAGTACCTTAAGTCATAATGCTGGCATTTTTTACAGGCAATAAAAGACATGAGAATATGAAACACATAGAAGTGGATTAAACGGAAAGGTGATGTGTGCATGACAAGCAAGCAAGTGCCAATGGGTTTGTTGCATAACAGTACTCTTGGTGTTCTAAAAAAAGAAAGAAATCCTAAGAATAAGCCCCACTGTTACTTTGAATCCAATCCAAACTTACGAAGAAAAAGAAGTGGCATGTACATGCAGGTACACACCCAGGAAAATCCAAGAACATCACATAAAGCTGATGTGTGCATGTGTGTACAGCTTTTGTGACAAAAGCATTGTTCACCTTGCATTTCAAAGCAAAACCCAGGAAATGAACACAACTCCCTTAACAGCTAATATAATCTGTTGGCAAAATGACACAAACTTATAGGTGTACGTAATACATTACTGAAAATGCAAAAAAAACCAAGCAGTAAAGCACCTTCATTACTGTCTAACGAATACAGTTTATGGGAGGATGCTCCAACAGGTAACTACTGCAAAAACACTATCAGAATGGATACAAAAGTTAGACCAAGACACAAGATATTGTCTATAGCAAATACCTTAAAAAAAAGTTTTGTTTTAGGAACATAAATACTGGCCAAAGGCTGTACTGTTGTTTTGATGAAGTGCCCCTTCAAAAAAATTATCCAGACCTTGTCCTAAGTTCCTATGCAGACTTAGGTTTGACAGCTAAAAGGATGTGGCACCATTTTTCACCTTCTCAGAAGGGTGACCAACCTGACTCCCATTATGACAATGTGATCCACTTAGTGGGTGAGGGAAAGGCCGTGGATGTTGTCTATCCAGACTTCCGGAAAGCATTTGACACTGTCTCCCACAGCAGTGTCCTAGGGAAGCTGGCAGCTCATGGCTTGGACAGGTGCACTCTTCACTGGGTAAAAACCCGTCTGGATGGCCAGGCCCAGAGAGTGGTGGTGAAAGCAGTTACATCCAGTTGGCAGCCAGTCATTAACGGTGACTCCAGGGCCAACTCTTTATCTAATATCTTTATCAATGATCTGTATGGGGGGATTGAGTGCACCCTCAGTCAGCTCACAGGTGACAGCATGTTGGGCAGGAGTGTTGATCTGCTGCAGGGTAGGAAAGCTCTGCAGAGGGATTGTGACATATTCAATGGACACATGTCCTGCCCTCAAGTTCAAATGCAACTTCCCTATCTTATTGCATATGCACCATATCAAGCCCGAAATACTCAAAACTGGTACACCTAAATCAATTTACAGCTTCCACCCCACACAAACACCTTAATGTTCCATCCACCTAGAAGAAGGTCTGGTCTTTTACTTAGCAGACTTTTTATTCCATAATTTTTCCTTAGCCACTTCCCAATTATCTGTAGATCATCTAAGTATTTCTTCCTCTCTCTCTCTCTCTCTCTATATATATATATCAATGACAAGAGTCAGCTTGCTTCGTGAAAGCAAATTCTTAATGTTTGTAGCTTTTAATCTACCTTTTAACTTTAACTTCAACTCCTTGGAGGAGCCCTAGTGCATAAGAATCAGACAGCTAATTGGTTTTGCACTTGACAGTGCAATAGATTCTTGTCCCTTCTCCTGGAGATCTCCATGTGCATGTAGGGAAATCTCCATTCCCTATAAGGGAGTTAGCAAGCCTAAGCAGAATGCTATTTAAAGGACCGAAAATAAAAACTGAGGTCTTGCCCCTTTTACATATCTGCAAACCTGTGAAAATTGTCATGCTCCTTTTCCCTTCCCTAGAAAGCATATATTGTCCTCAAATAAAATGCAAGCCCCCACACCAAAGGGAATTCTGAGCAAAGGTTGAAGAAACTATGTATACAATTTATAGCCTGCTAACTTTTTCCATTTGAGTTTTCTCTCTCATATACTTAGGCATCCCAATCAACTTTTGTATTTTAAAACAATTAAGTCTTTAAGCTTAAACCCACAACACTAAATTATGCAAAGCCAGAAAACTTGTGTTCTCCTTTCTCAGCAGCATATTCATTCTTCTCCAGCTTTTTTTCTACTTATTGTTTCAATACTTTATGGCAAAGGGTGAAAAAAAGTCTAATGGACCGCTTCTTCCATGCCAGACCATCCTACACTAGATAAAGAATTTAGAGAGATGTAAAATTCTGATCCAAGTCAAAGAGAGTTCACAACATATATAATAATGTCAAGAAGCCAGCTCTGATCAGTTTATAGTTTGTATGGCACCTAGCAACATGACTGCATGAGTTTTGCAGTTGCAGCAGATAATCTGAGACCCACACATTTCTATTCACAAGACTGCAACAAACTCTAAGCCTAAGCTTCTGTTTAAAGTACAGCTGTGTCCAGCACTTTGGTTGTTTGGGAAAGCGAAAAACAATATTTAAGTCTATCTTGTAATGAAGTGACACTAACAAAGTGCGTCTTTTTTTTTGTTCACCCTCCCCCCCGCCCCTTTTTTTCACCTTTTTCTTCTGTTACATGCTGTATGTACTGTTTAACATCTGCACACTTCAGCAGCAACGGGCAGCTAGGGTATTCTGAGTCTAGCACAACTTGATCAAGTGGCTGGAACTTTCCTTGTTGCTGAAAATACATCAAAGGGATTACAAAAGCATTACTAAAATGTTAAGACACATATATACACACTACACATATATATATAAATACATATGCATGCAATGGCCATAGTTTTAAAATAAAGGATTTAAAGAAGATCGTATTTTGAATGGTAACACATGACACATTCAGAAACTGATTACAAAGCAAGCTATAAATATTTATTTCAGAACCGTAAATACCTGCAAAATGCTGAACTCTTCAAACACTGCACTTAAAAGGCCAAATTTAAAACAACATGGGGAGAAACTAATGTGAAGTACAGCGGGATTTTTTGGACGATGACATAAGACACAGTAGTCAGTGTGTGCCAATAGTGTTTTAGACCAAAACCTGTTGGACTAAACCCAGTGTCATAACTTCCATTCAAATTTTGCTTTTCCTTCCACAAAGATAAATCTCAAAGGAGCAGGGCAGCTTCTGGAACACAGTATTAACCTTTCACCTCTGCAAAGTCGATTCCAGTTTGGCCAGAGGAGGGATATAAAGTGATTTTGGCACAACTTAAATAGCCCCACACATGACAGAACCATCAAACAAATTTTGCCATTGCCAAACAATGCATAATCATTCAGCATGGTTTGGCACAACTGGCAACCTTCCCTTTGGAAAGATCCTTTAGCGCATCAGTACAAAGACTTTGTGAGCTTCTCATGCTTAGAGAGTGCATGGTCTCTGGAGCCAAGGCTGAACTCATTATACTGGTCAGCATGAAAAAACCCACTTGGGATATACTGCTTTCATTATTAATTAATTCTCTTGCTAGACAGTCAGAGGCTTAATAAAAGTAACCATCTATTGTTAAATCACAATAAAAACAAGGAAAAAATCCCAAACAAACACACAAAAAGCAAAACCAGAAAGTATTCAGAGGGTTTTTTCTCCTTAAAAAGGAAAAGGCACAATAACAGTGGCAAAAAGAAGTTAGGAGTCACAAAAATAAAACTGCAATAAGCTCTTTCTTTTAGATAACTTACCTGATTGTGTCCCAAAGCAAGGCAGCTGCATTTACATCATGTATGGGCACAGAGACTAAGCCAAGAAAGGTGCTGTATAGGAGATGGCTCTGCTCAGAGATACACTAAGCAATCCTGCATCACACTATCAAAATCAAAGGACAGTGCAAAGGATGATCCTAAGACAGCCAGTGATATCCATTAGCTCAAGCTAGAAGTGATTGTGCTGCATTTAAGCTAACCTTGCAACATGACTTCCCTTTACTGTAGAATACACTAACTTAGGCAAGGCGCTGCAGGAATGTATTTGCCTTTTTTTTTTTTTTGGACCCAGAACAGCTCTGTGCATTTATCTGGCATCATGCCTCGCCTAGAAAACCTGAAAACCCAGAAAAAAAAAAAAATGTACCGAAAAAGTGAAGGGCAGCACAGGACTCTTCCCATGCACAGAAACAGCAGCAGAAGTTGTCCTTTACCCAGGCTACCTCAACACCCCTCCACACAAAGAGAGATTTACTGCTGCCCTAATTTAAGTTTGGTATAAAGCTTTCAAAGGGATGATGAATTCAAACAGTGCCCAGGGAACAAGATAAACTACTCCTTGTGGAATGACCTCTTCTGGTGGACCATCCTGACCACAGAAATGCAGAATACATCTGCACACCCTATACCTTAAAGAATTAAAAAATCATTACAGAACAATAAGTTACTATTACAAAGGTGTAGGAAGACTTTATATCCTCAACATAAAAAATTGTTCTCCTGCATTCTCCACTTGCAATCTAAAGCAGAAAATAGCAAGCCACCTTGTAGAAAAATTTTTAGAGCAAAAACTCTTAGGCTGCATAAAGCGAAACTACTGTCTCCACAAAACAAAACAAACAAAGAAAATATCAACATTTCCGTTTTATTTTGAGCTGTTTTTTCCCCAGCTGTTTATAAAAATAAATCAGTAAATTTGCCTATGACTTTTGACATATTTCAGAAATTTGTGAGGTTTTGCTACACACAGCATAAACCAATGAAGCCAACCCAACTTTTGGATACTCAATTATCCCATTGCTATTCTATGATACAGCATCTCTACAAATACTGCTTCTAAAAGGCAATGTTTCCTTTCAAGTTCAAACTGCCACAGAAAGTTCCTCCTTCCTGCTCCATAGCACCCAAATTTTTCTTTTTTTTTCCCCCTCTTTCCCAGAATAACCATTTTACTAATGCCTCAGAAAGGGCACTAGTTTGTTTTGATCTGATGACATGTCAGCATTTTAAATTCAATAGTTCTGGGACAGGCCCTCACAAAAAGACAAAAGAGATTCTCTTATTCTCTTAAAAAAGGAGGTGATTAGTGCTTGTTGAGATTGAAAGCTGACTCTTGTAACATAATTTAGCGACCAAAAAACTTCATGCAAATAAAAATACTTCTAGGTATTAAGATAACTCTGCTTTAAATGCAAATTAAATTTCCATTATTATGGAAGCCACTCTTTGTAAAATTAACATATCTTCTGGAGAACTGAAGTCAGAAATAATGTTTTCTCCTGAGAATTGCAGAGAAAAAAGTAAAGCAGGCTTACCTCCTTGTCTGCCTTTATGAGGTAGTATAGTATCAGAAATAAGGGGTCCATTGGTGTAACGAACAGCAGGCGCCCATCTAGGTGACAGAAATACAAAAGTAAGCTTACACAATATATTGACTTTTTCAGGGGTTTAGGATGATTTTTTGGAGTGTGAAGAGCATTTTTTAACAGGAAAATTGTATTTGTAATTTTACATTAAAAATACAGAGATAACTCAGTTCTCTACCCTGCCAAACCAAAGCACAAGCTCCACTTCAGGACTTCTGGCATCATGTACTCTGAGTTTTGCCTTTTTTCTGGACTGTATTAAAACCAGCAAAATTGAAGCTTCCCTCTATTGGCAGATTTGGGGGCAACAGAGACTTGGTTTGGGATAAGAGAGATTCAGCAATACTCCACCTCCAACACTGGGCAAGGCAACACTGTGCTGGCAGAAGAGATAGGCAGGACAAGAAAGAATTTCAAGAGCTAGTTAAGTTAGAGCTGCCTCTCATCAGTAAAGGCAGAATCTGATGCAGTCTCCAAACAGAACAAAATAAACCCAGATCAGAAAATACAGCTCAGTGTGTTGCATTCAAGGTTACACCCAAAGGAAGAACGTGGTCTCCCATTGAAACAGACACCTCTGCCCATCTGGAGTTCATTGCAGGACAATGCTTAGTCAAGTTTTTTGTATAACTGCAGATAATTGGAAACAATGCAACATAAAGGAAATTCACTAATGAGAGCAAATAATTGATGACAATTTGACAGTAATTAGCAAACCAAAAGCAAATGAATGTAATCTTTTTGTTTTAAATCACATGATTAAGATAATTAAATAAAAGGAAATCCTATTATGATGGCCCTAAAACTAACAAAAGATCATGTGGGAAGAATGTGGTTTGGACAAAGCTGACATCCAACCTAACGTGTATTACTAAGATGATGCTCCGTGTGAGGCAAAGCAAGCATCAGGACTACTTACAAACACGAAAGCTTTGATGTTGAAACTGGAAGGAAAAAAACCCACTAGCCACTTTCTCAAAGCTTCCATTTAACTGCTTTCCACTGAACCTCCAGGAAGAGTTATTTTTGTTTGTTCTAAAGATTCAGACTCACTAGAGGTGTATAAAGACCTCTGCCCTTCTCTGCAGATAACCAGATAATTTGTTTTAACTGCAAACACACAGCATTTTGTGTTGTTCTTCTCCTGACCGTTTCAGAGATATAGCAGCCCTAACATTCAGGAACAATTTTTCCACTCTATTTTTTAAAGAAAACTGAGGGCATGATTCCTTAAGACAACTGTTTCCCAAGGGCCAAAATAAAGGTTAGAAGGGGAGAGAGAGAATACAACGTGGACATAATTGGGAGCAGGGAGCAGACCCAGTCTGTTGGCTCACCCCCAAGACGGAGAAAGGAAAAGCTCAGAGACATACTGCTTGCATTGCTTTATGTGCCTGCAGAGGATGTTTAAAAGTTAGCACACACTTTGGGATATTACTGTTAAAGAAGGCATATGTCTGGAAGGGTTGCTTTTATTTATTACTATAAATGGACTTCTCTCTAATGAAAAGGAATAAAATAAATACACCTTAATCTCCTGAATTAATACTTATGGACATGCTGGTCTGTGGACATGCTGGCAGAGAAACACTGCTACAGTAACATCCTTACTGAACAGGGATTGTGAAAGCTGTCACAAGCAGTTACACAAGTTTCCTCCTCATTTCAGAACAGTGAGCAGGATCAGAGAACGTCCAGGATGGTACAGACCAGCTCACTTCAGAGGGAACACTGAAATGGCAGCTTCAGCCAGTAGGCCTGTCCTGAGAACCCAGCACTCAGGCTGGGGACTACAGAGGTAATTAAAATAACACAAGACCATACATTTCGGTGCTTGGAGCTCTAACACACCACTTTGCTTGGCAAGCTAAGGCCTTAGAGCCCTTTTTTTTCCTTCCCATGCGATAATACTTATTAACTTACACAGAGGATTTGCTGGTGTGATTGACAAGGAAAGCTAAGTATTTTATGGCACTTCAGTTTAAATACAATTGAATTACTTCCCCCTCCTTCCCACTTCAAAAAATGACAAATGAACATCTGTCTAATTGAGGCTGCCAAAGGCAACCTTTTAAAGAGAAATGACAAAGCCCCCAGCCCTGGTTAAATCCATATGGCAAATGAGTCTATCAGAAGGTGGGGATATGATGCAGCATGCCTTAAACAACTAGGAAAAACACCTGTAAATATACTAGAAGAGAGAGGGAAGGTCTGTGTACAAACATTAGTTTAAGATGGGGGAAAGATACATTATCCAACTCACCTTGTTGAACAGTCTGACCTATAAACCAGGAACGACACTCCTCGTGAAAAGCTTTTACTTCAAACAGCTGCTGTGCACCATTATTGAATAAGTAAAGAGTTGCTTCCCCTGTTGAAAAGAAATCTGGTTTGTGTTTGTAAGCTTTCAGAAAAATCAAAAGAATAACCAATATGTTTGAAGAATGTGCCTATACATACAGACACACAAACATACACACATTCTACATAAACTCACTACAAAGAGAGCTCAGACAAAAAACACTATTATATACAGATGTTCATTTACCAGCTCTATAAACGAAACTGAATTTGAATCAATAAATAAGATGTGTGAATAGTTCATCTTACAACACAAAGCCTTTGATCCAAACCCAAATCAAAATCACTCAAGAAATCAGCTTTTTTCTGTAGTGAAGAGGGAAGGTGGAAAACAAGAGAATTCGCTCTCCTTCCATCACGTTTGTATTGAAGGTATCAGACTCTGGGTTAGGGGAATAAAAGTCTCAAACCTTTCAAGGACAATTTGAAATTTTTCTTTTTTTTCGTGCACCAAAATGAATTGTGATGACTCAGTATGGGTAGACCTATAAAGTAAACAAGGAAGCTAGAAGAAGTTGGTTTGAAGTGTCCGTAAGAACCTTAGAAGTTTGGAAAGGAAAAGGAAAGCTTCATTTCAGGTCATCCCATAGCACAGCTCTACCATTTCACGTTAGTTTTGGGTTCCAATGACAGGGTGACAAACACATTGCAAACAGGACTGGCGTTTTCCATATCTAAAATGGGAAGTTGTCACACCTACAGGAGGGGCCACTGAAATGTGGTCAGCTGAGTCTGTTGGCTGGATTGCTTCTATCTTGGTTATCAATCCATCTTCAAGAAACAAGAGCAACTACAGCATGGCTGTCTTGCTCAAAACACGTAAATTGCAAAGCTGGACTGACTTGCAGATCATGGGCTGGCTCAGAGAAGCCTCAGTGTAAGCCCTGAAAGCTGACATCAGCACAGCCCTTCTCAGTCTGCAGACACCCCCAGGTGTGGCGGGAGGTCAGCTAAAATGGGCAGACACATGAATTCCTAAAAATGACTGATAATGCATTTTTTCCCCCCTTTATCCAAAAGGCTGGCCAGATGTTTAACCTCACTTAAGGATATAATTTCAGTTCTCTGATAATTTTCCTTTTGGGTAGGGGAGGAGAGGAGCAACGAGTAGTCATAAGGGGGAGCAGAGGTTTCAATCATTGCCATGTGCACCCTCAAGAAGGGTCTACACCACAGTTTGATCAGCACCACATCAAACTACTCACAGAAGTGCTGGCTGAACAACTTAAGACTCCTACCAGTGAGTGTGCTAGCCAAATCCAGTGGTGAGCTATAAAATCTTGGGAAAGGGACCCTTCTTATTACCTAAGTACAGCTCCTTAATTTATGTCATTATGCTAAAAGGACAGTCACCACAGGTTCCCCACAGTATTGTTAGACAGAAACTCTAGGGGAGGGAGAGAGAACCCGGGCAGCTTTGCTCACAGCTTCACTGATGTTTCTTTTGGTACTTTCAAATTGCAGTCTGATCCTACTTCATAGTCTTTGTAAGGGACAGAAATTTTGTCCCTTTTACCTGTTTATATAAAGGATGAAGCATGCTTTTATTTAATAAAGTCGTTAGCATGAATTCTATAGTGTGCTGAGTCCTTCAGTGCCTATTTATACAATATCTGGCATCAACAATTCATCTGGTAGACCCAAAGGTAAGGAAAATACATTAATGGTGTGTTCTCAGTTCTTCCATTTTCAGACTTTGTATTTATAACAGGCTACATAACTGGAAGTTTACGCAGGCCTATAAATAAGGTCCTGTAAATTCTAAAGGAACACACCCAGGCAATCATTGCACTTTAGGTTTTCCCCAGAAAACTTTCCCAACATCTCTGATTCTACAAGGTACACAGATCTCTTTTTACACAGAGGAAAACAAATTAACATCTATGCTTTTAAAAACATAAACTACAAAGCCAATATGCTACAGCAGGAAATAATAACACAGGTGGAAAATAGATGTGGCTTTATATTCCCATTGTAAATCTGAGCAATCAAGAAACAGCTAACAGTATGAGAAAGTGATTTTACATTCTGTATTATTATTTTGGATAATTTTCCTCTTTCAAGAACAAGTATGGTTCCTATATTGTGACACTACGATGTATCTGAAGACTTTTGTTATACACGTATATGTAACTACATATAAATACAAGCAGTCAATTTCAGACCAAAACCATAAAACTTCTATCTACAGAAAATCAATGAGCTTAAGCAAAGATAAAAAACCAGCATGAAACATTTTTCAAACAGAAACACTTTTCAAACAGAATGTTAACCCTAACAAAGGCTTACTGCAAGTTTCTGTTGCAGCATCTCATAGTCCAATTATTAATTAATCACAGAATAATAAAAATCCTTGACAAAAGGAACAATCTGACTAGAAGAAAGTAACCGTGGGATGGTGGTGTCATTGTATTGCCTGCATTTGCTGGTCTTTCCCATGTATTTCGCATTCAAAGTGCCTCATCCTCTATTAAGAAGAAAAGAGACACCAGGACCTGGGCCAGGAAAAGAAAATTAGATTTAAAAATGAAAAGACCCAAAAAGCTGGGTAAGTACAACTGAATCACTTCTTCTAACTCTATTTTATAGCATAAGATGAATGCTAAGAAGACTAAATTTGGATTAAAAAAAAAGCCTGGACTCAACACCCAACACTGTAAGCTCCCCAAAACTAATGCACTTAAAAACAGAACTTAAATTACACCCCTTTTTTTGTGCTGCCAATATTCCTGATGAATAAACAGTTCAACCAATTAAAATTATAAAAGAAATCCTAAATGTTTGCACAGCATTAACTATCTGGCATAAGCAGCAGTATCTTTGGCACTTAAAACTTGTACCTATCATCATTATTTCAGCTTTGCGAAATATGAATCTTTTGGTGGTGGACAGAATCAACCAGAATTTTAACAGGCTCATGTCACCCTTCCAGAACTTGCCTGTGCTTGGATTGCGCAGTTTTGTAAACAAGGGTTCGCTGTCAGGTGTCTTAGGGGGGTCAACAGCAGCCTCTGTAGGGGGAGAGGAAAAAGTTATGAACTAGTGAGTTGTGAAGTATTTCACATCTGCTTCTCCAAGACATTCAGAATTAATTGGATTGACACTTTCTGAAAACACACACACACATCTGCCTAAAAGTTATATGCCTCAACCCAAATTCATCCTACCTGATCAAGGCACTTAAATTATGATTCCAGACTTCCTGGCACTCTCTATCTGTCACAGGAAAGATATGCACCTGGGGATGATTTAGATTTTGAAAACCACTTTCCCCTAGAGAGCCTTCAGGCAAGAGAGCTCCTAAATTTGACATCCCAGTTAAGTAAGATGAACTGATATGCTGCCCTGATTAGTCACAAAGACAATGAGAATGCTTTGGTTAGTTAGGCCAAGTACAATCTGGACAGTAAAAAAGTACAAAAGGTAAAATACACGTGCGAAGAAACTGTGATCCTTTAAAGCTTTCAGGAAGCCAGATTTGCAGGAATTAGTTGTTACTAGTTGTTACTAGTAGTTATACTAGTTGTTACTTCTGTGAAAAACATGCACACTTATTTATCTGTTACGTACAAACTTGAAAAATAGAGTGCATTTAATTCCCCCACAAGAAAAAGCAGCTGAGAGAATACAGCACCTCTGGCTTAAGCCACTTACAGTTATTCGCTTTTCTGAAGACAAAAAGCAGACTCACAAAAGTATAATTTTTTCTGTGAAACAGAAAAAAAGGAAACAGCTACCACAAGGACGCTGACTCAAGTACAAAAAAACACATCTATAAGTATCCCCAGTTAATTATATTCTATCCAAGTTCTCTTTGTAGGGAAAGGCTAACTTATATTTATGAAAACAACTTCCCACATCTCGGTAAAGAGCAGCATGACAGCATCATCTTTCTTAGCCTGCACACTGCCAGTTCTGTCCCAATTCCTTTCATACAGGCATTCATCAGAGCAAGGAAAATTACTAAAACATTTCACATATATAACCAGTATCCAGACCCCAGAGAATGGACTGACAGGGATCAGGCTGATGTTTGCGTTATGGTGCTGCTGAGGAAAGCAGACAGGAGCAAGAGAGGCAGACTGCCTGACTATTCAAAGGAACAGAAGTGCCACATTGCCCTTCCCCTTTTGGTAACAGCCAGCAGGTTTGGGAAGAGGGAGAGCTGGCACAGTTCTCTGGCAAACAGGGAAGTAGGAACAACCAAAAGTAGCTGTCCTCCACCCTGGCTGAAAGCCCCAATATATCTGAAAAGGACAAGTGGACTTCTCACACTTGGCTGTCCACTGACACCTCAGGGGCAAAAAAAAAAAAAAAGCCCCTAATAACTCTCAACCTTCACATTCACTCCTTGTTATTCAGTTGTGTCACCAACAGAAGTTGCCCAGATAAAGACATATGCAGGACACAAAAAACAACTGTGTTTAGTGATAAAAGTGCTGTACAGTCATAGTTCACAGAGTGGTTCAGAGAATTTAAAGTAATTTTCTTTCCTTCAAAATTTAACTGAGTCTTCAGGTGGCTTGAAAAAGTGCTTCCAAAAGTTTCGATATAAGTTGAGGGTTTTTAATGGAAAAAGTCCGTATTGCTAACCAGACTTGCTTCATATGCTGATACATAAACATACGGTTGTCAAGCTACATTTGCCCTGGCAAAGGCGACCTTCCAATTTCTAGAGCTGTGTGTATTTCAATTCTTGACCACAGTTTAACATTAGTGTATTTTTTGTTACTTTTTAAAACACTGAAGTGATTAATGATAGTGAAAGAAACACGCTGCATGTGTTTACTTTGATGTGTTTCACATGAACATGTTAAAATATACACAGTAAATGTGAGTTTCAAAATTTAAAACAAAAAGCAAAACAAAAAAACCCCAAAGGAACTTTTAGCGCTCACTTGCTCTGCTTTCTTCATGCATAGATTGATGAACACTGGGAATGAATCCAGCTGAGCCTAAGTTGCATCTTGTGAACAATTAAGTCGACAATCCTTCCCAATTTGCTGGTTTTAATGACATTTGCATCTTTACTAGGTTGAGATGTTCTCTTCCTAACCTGCTAGTAACACACTGAGTTTATCCATCTCTGCCAAGCCTGGGAGGCTCCTGTAGGTAGGGAGCACTCAGTGTAACAAACCCAAGGACACCGTGTCCCTTCTCTTGCTCATCAGTCCTCTACCCTCCCAACCCAGATAACCACCCCCTATCATCCAGGCCTGCCCCATGCTATCCCAGGCTCAGCACCCTCTGCTCTGCCCCTCTGGCCCTGCCAGGAGCTCTTCCCCACGTGAAGAGCACTGCCCATGGAGTTCTTTGGTGCTCCTCAGGCTCCGAGGGGTTCACCACTGCATGAGGACAGCAGGGATCAAACCCTAACCAACAGAATGAGTTGCAGGCTTCTGTCCCAGTATCTCATGCCGATGGGATCAGAGCGTATGTCACACTCTCCACACAGCTGCCATGGAAAACAGTTTGCCTGAAAGGACATGCACACACACAGGGAGAAGGGAAGGACTGGGCAAAGGCAAAAGCAGTTTCTTTGAGTTTCTTTAACATTCAGTTTCCTCAAAATGTAGGCAATATTCCACTCCATTTCCAGGGGCATCTGAAGTATATTTTTGTTATAGATTGGCTTTACTATATGTCAAGTTGGCAGACAAAAAAAAGAGGTAATTGGGGGAATGCCTGCTTGGAAAACTGGATGCAATATTAACATGGCCTTAAGGGCAGAGAAGGCCCTATTTATCGGAATTTAAATACTTCATGACTAGGAAAATGCTGAGCAAGGGATTTTTGATATTAGGTGTCCAAACCTAACTTATTTGTGTTCTGGACTTTAGCCAGGAAAGGTAACTGGATTTCTTTAACGCCATTACATTTATCAGTCCTTGTATTTCTGCAAGGATCTCTCACAGCTAAGTAAACACAGACTTCTTTAAAAGCAGTACTGTAGCCATTTTCTAGCAAAACTGAGAGTTAAACTAGGTAGGGTATTTTCTTTCAATTTTAAGGTTCACATCCAGATAAGAAATCACCTTACAGAAAACAAACAAAAAAACCTAACATTACAGGAAGAGCTATTTTGTTAAATTCTAAAGGAAAACATCAGATGATTTCCACTATGCTTATTATAACAGTTCCCATAGCTCAGCCCTGAGAAACTTGTTCATCTACAAGAATAGTTAGGGAGAGAGGTAAGACCTTTTTGAAGAGTACACTCTCTACCAACAGTGACCCACAGTCAGGTCAGCTTACTAACACATGTCACCACAGCATGATTTTTCTCCTAGGACAACACAGACTACAATGATATAAAAAACTGATAGAAAAGTACAGAGGGGGCTAAATTAATCCTGTCTCAAGGAGGCATCCCTGCCAGCAAGCCACTCTTTAAATAGTCTGGGAAGACAGAAGGCAGACACTTCCAGGAGACAGCTGAACCCACTGAAAGCTTAATTCCAGCTATTCTCATCCCCTGCAAGTGTACGGCTCTGTCTCCTTGAGCTTACAGACCCCTCTGGCACTGCAGTGTGATCCGGACGCAGCAGCACCACAGCTACACCAGCGGAGGGAGTCCCGAGGTAAGCACAGTGCAGGACAAGTCCAGCACTGGGCCAGTAACCCAGTCCCCTCTGCTCAAGTTACTGTCTACTGTTTGTGCACTATAACCAGATCACACAAAGTCCACCTAAAAATGTGTGGGATGTATCCATCAATTTGGAGTCTACAGACACATCCTCAGAATCCCGAAGCTGAGCAAAAGAGACTATTGCAGGTTAAATGAAGCCTTCCATTACAGAAAAGGAGAAAAGATTATTGTGTTTTGTGGAGGTCAGACATACAACCAGGCAAATTCTATAAAATACATAAACAGAACAAAGTGAAAATGAACCAGCTGTCAAAGGATTTCTGGCAATAATTTCTTCCACAGTGGATAGATATGAGGCGCTAATGAATTTGGTCATTAAAAGAAAAAGTGTTACCTGGCACAGCAACATAAATAAATTGAAAAACAACGTAAAACTCCCACTAAGATCTATGAAACAGTTATGGATGATGCAAAGTCTATTCACCTTCTTTTTTAAAAGAAAATGCTTATAGAATACTATATATAACAGACTAATATCAAGTTATATGGAATTCTCATGCAAAAAACTGCCAGCCAAGCAAGCAAAAAGGCTGTAAATATCTGTCAATTGCGTAAGAGGAAAAAACCCTCTGAGAGCACAAATTTCCCAACCACCACCACCCTGCAAAGAAAAAGAACTATTTAAGTCTGGAAACATAAAGTTAAGATTTCATTTAAAAACAGATATTAAACCATACGTCACCTACACAAGTCTTTTCCATTCCCTTCTTAACTTCTAACTGTGCATGAAAGGTGTGTCAGATGGAGACATTATGATGAAGCTCATTAAATAGACATTTTATGGAAGACTTTAAACTATGTAGCCTAAGGGTACAGATAGGTTAGATCTAATAAACACTTTATTTGTGTTCTTTTTAGAATCTCAGCCCTGAAGAAAATAGTTTTAATTCAGTGCCCATGTCCTTTGTCATGTAGCATGCCCTGAAAAAAGCTACAGTTAAAATTAATTAATAAATCCAGTACTTTGTACCACCTAAATTTTTGGTAATTTTTCTAAGTTACAAGGTAATTAACTGTAAGCATAATAAATGAATTCAGGTATGCACAGACTGAGGACACAGTTTCATAAATGGCTTCAAATGACCAAAGATCAGAGGCCATAGAAGAGTGCAGTCCTGGGGTCCCCAAATCTGGTCCCTTCTTATTGTGCATCTCTGCTGCTTTTTTCCACCAAAACTAGCAATCTCACAGTCCCACAGCAAGTCAGCTCAGTTCACTGATCCACCTGAGATATAACCAGGCACAATGAGGAAGTAAATAATTTTCAACCCTATCAGTAAGCTCACTGAACAAGAGACAGAACCCACAGCAGGAGCTGATGGTACAGAATATACCCTACTCCGTATGTGACACAGGAGTCTTGGGCCAGTGTACACTAATTAGAAAACCAGATCATACGTGAATTTACAGACCTGAGAAAGCAGATGAGCCACAGGACTACATTGTTGCTTCCCTGGCTCACAATACTCAGGGGAGTGTTGAACAGCTCACAGCTTGATTCACCCCTGCAAATAGCCAATATTTTGCAGGTGCTTACATAGAAGGTATGGGCTTGTACTTGCCCACTCTCGATTTTTGGAAATATCTTAACTGGTATTCAGTTACGTAAACCTGATGTTACCTTACCACCTTAATCCTTCTTTTCCTGCACATAGTACTTGCTGCAGTAAGGGGACTTTTGCCATGCCTATTGTAAAAGACAGAATGATTATCAGTTTGGTTATCATGGCATTTATTATTTGGTGCCCTAAGGAAATAATGTTTGATGTGACATAATTTAGAACATTCTACAATAAAATGTAGTATCTAAAAATGGCACTGTTTACTATCTTGACCACACCTTCACAAAGAAATGCTACTAGACAGTTTGAATGGTTTTTTGCTCCAGGATACAGCTAGGCAATACAGCTAAATTTTAAGACTTATGCCTGAAAGCATCTTTTGGCTTTCCCTTATGCTGGTACAGTTCACTTCTTAGGCCAAAAAAAACCCCCCCCGAACATGTTAATAGACTCACTAGCAGCAATGGACAGTACTAATTCATCCATTACTGAAGTCTAGATGCTTGGCAGAATGTGCAGAGTTTCAGCTGAATAAAGGGGAGGTCAGTCTTGAGAAGTTCAAGAACTGGTTATCACTTGAAAGGATAAAAACTACAGACTTCCCTTCTCAATATTTATAGGGTCAGCACTGGTGCAGCTGTATTACTGGCTGAATCAGCCCTGTTCCCATGTGCAGAGAGGCCTAAGTTGGCATAAGTTGGTCTCTTCCAAGCCAGATGGCAGAAAGCAGAAGTGGGAGATGGTGTTACACATTAAAACATCTCTTTTCAGTTATTTTATTTGCTATGCTTCCTTCTGGCTCCTTAGCTTGCCAGTTATATCTGCTTTATTCACGGCAGAGCTCAGTATGCCTTTTAGGAGATGACATGTAAGAAATAGTGCAAATTTACCTGCAGGCAAAAGGCTTTGTTCAGGAGATGCAAATGCCAGTTAAGGGGGAGGTTTAGTAAAATATGCCCACAGAATGCTAACTTCTAAAATAAGTATATCCACATTCACCTTATTAAAAAGGTATATAAACATGTGCACATATTTTATATAGGCTTTCTGATGTTTTGACTCAGCTGTTAAAAAAAATGCACATTTGTTTATCATAAACATTATTTCCAAGTTCTTTACCTAAATTATTCTGGAAAGTATTAATGTTCTGCTCAATTTTGACACTCATTACAACTCTTGATTCAAGTACCCTAACATCCCAGCAGTGTGATCTATTTCATAGCAGATAAATTGTTTTCTAAACACTAAATGAAAGAATGTATCAAAGTGCAAGGATGGAAAAAAAAATTATTGCAAAACCTATCTACTTCTGTTTTTAAAGCAAACTACTTTCATTAATTAAGTATTCCACAGCTTCTTTTGCTATGACACTTTCTCTCACTATGACCCAAATTTTTCAAGTCAAATACTTCCTCAGTTACAGCATAGAGACAAAGGTTCCTTAGTCTCAATGGAAAGGATGGAGGGCTAATTTAATGTGTGCTGATGCCCCATGGTTTGGCATCACAATCCATTTATTTCTGCCTCCATTTGACTTTTGGCATGTATGAGATCTGTTCAAACAATTTGCCAAGTCTAATGTGAAACTGCTCCCTTTATTTTTGAATAAGTAATTCCTAAATATAATAGGATTGTTAAATTTCTCTCCTCCATTGCAACCCTTCCAGTTCTATTCATATGGCAGTTCCCATAAAACAATAAAAGAGCTAATCAATTTACTGTTTAAGAAGACAGCAGACTGAAAAAATGTGTTCAGCTAAACTTGTCTAGTTCAGAAAAATAAAGGTTGAAAATAATTTTCAGCATGCAGCTAACCTCTACTTATTTTCCTAGTACAGACAAACACAGAACATATGAAATACATCAGTCTTAACTTTAGGTGTAGAGTGGAACACCACACTTAGAAAACTGCCTTCAATTCCTGACCTCTTTGCTAAAACCAGTGAAGGATATAAATAGTTCCAGTTCTGACATAACACCTATCCCTGATGAATACTGAAAAAGAGACTGTCCTTCACACCAATCCTGTTAAGCAGCTAGTGTGATTTTGGTAAGACCGGTTTGAAGCCATTATGTAAGAATGTTTATTTGTTATATAGAGCCCAGATCAGATCTATGTCATACACAGTGACTTCACCACAGTATTTGAGAGTTTTCCAAAGCCCTGCCCTTAGATTTAGATAGACCTAAAATTAGATGGGGTCTCAGCAATATTTCTCAGCCTAGAAAATAACTTCTAGCTCCTATGACTTTCAGAGAACACATAAAAAATGGTAGTTCCATGGGCCCAGCTCTAAAGGCAAGTAGAAATTTCCTATATTCACATAAAAAGTAGCGGGATTTTTTTTTCAAGTACATGGATACTCAGTAAATACAGACTCTGCTCTACTAAAGCATATCATTAGTAACTTTGTAGCTGTGAGAGAGCCAAGGTTTAATCCCCAGGAGCTACTACTTTTCTCTTGTACCTGTTCAGTAGCTAGACCAACAACGGAAAGCCTGTACAGGAATTTCTACATTCTCAAGGGTAAAGGAGAGTTTGGATACAGGGGTAATGTAACAGCCTTGATTACCCAAGTACCACTAGAAATGCAGAAAAGCACTATCTGGAAACTCAGCCATCCACTGATGAAGCCTGTGTGGGTCCTTCAGGACTCGTTAGCACTTTGGTGTCTCTGTACCATGATTCCTCCAGAACTTCAGATTCGGGAGGTCTTCTTAACCATCGACGTCAACTACACTGCACAAAGCAAGCTCAGATCCAGGTTTCCAGCCAAGCTAATAAAATCTCCTGGAACATGGAGCACAGCACAGAAACACCCAAGTGGGTCTACACAGAGCCAGCTTGGTCCATCAGGACTTATTAGTTAGTTCAGACACTGCCTGAAAGCAGCTGCACGGCAAAGCTGGTTCTGGAAACAGCAGAGATGTGTTAACATGGCACAGCACTTGAACTAATAAACTGCTAGTTCTGAGCCGAGCCTGCCCCAGGCTAAATCTGGTGCCTGTATATCCACTGCAGTTAATCTGCAACTGCAGAAACAGCCTGAAGAGTTGACTCTAATTCAAGCCCAGCGTGCACAGCGCTACTGCTACCAATATGCCCAAATTTTCTGTCCTTGTCACCTCCCTCCACATGACCAATCCCTCCATCTACCCTCTCCCTGTTTGTTCATTGTTTTCTCTCCTGGCCATTCACATCCATTTCTCAACCTTTCATTACACATCCCCAATAAGGCTGCACAATGTACATCAGCAGCTTCCAGCCTTTCTGGAGTGATTAATGTGGTTAACACCCTCTTCTCACCCAACCTTCTCAACCAGACCAGCACTCCCTAACTCCTCTCCCACCACTTCTGGCTTTCCTCTTTGTCCTGCCCTTGGTGGTTCAACCCCTAACCAAGGAACCATAAAGCTTTGTATAAAAACAGAACAAAAATATGATTGTATTTGCATGTCAAATTGTCCCGTCTTCATGGAAAAAAAGCAAGTATCAGCAGAAACACCATCACAAGACCTCTCAGCAGGCCAAGGGCAAGCTACCATTTCTAATGGTAAAATCTGCTATCTCACCTACAAGTTGCTTAGCATTCAGCTCAGATACGACTGTCTGAAGCTCTCCTTTTCCCTTCCTACTTGAACTTTCCTTAGTGGGATTCTCCCATGCCAAACAGCCCGAGTTTCCTGGTGTGGCAGAAGGCTTGGTGAAGGCAAGGACTGTCACCAGCCTGCTGATAACAAGAGTGGACAAGGAAAGAATGCCATAGGAGAGATTGAATGCAGGCAAACACTGACTGAAATGGAGCACAGGAAGACTGGCCTGCTGATGGAGTATCAGCTCTGTCTCTCAGCTCAGTCAACTCTGCTTCCCCTCCCCACTTTCACCCACCTCTACAAACCATGCAAAGTAACTGCTGAGCATATGGTTTGTAGCTCTGTCTGTGATTTGCAGGCATGAGAGGGCCACTAATTACCAAACTTTTACAGTACTGGAAATATGACAGAATTAATCACTTGCTACAGAAAGTGACAGTCTGTCCCTCTAAAAACAATTCACACCATTGGTAAAAAAACCCCATTCTGACTGCATTATTCCTCTAGCCAGAATCATGACTTCAGCAGAGAACATGGGCAGTTCTACCTGACAGAAGAGATTCCTTGTTTCTGTGCTGTTTCCAGAACACTGAAACCAATATAAAAACTAAGAAATCAGAAATAAATCTGAAATTTATCTCCTCAGTCATCACACACGCTCTGAATGGCAGAGCAACAATTTGTTGTCCATGCAATGTAACAGCATATAGACATGTACTGAAACAAGGAAATTAGTAGTAATTTCATAACCTTCAATACTAAAGCAGACAAGAATACTCTGCTCACTTTCCATGGCAATTAGGAAATTAAATCTGCGTGCTTTCTAGCTGCTGTGTTTGGTATCACTCTGATGCTGTCACTGAAAGCCAAGTAAGAAAGGGACTCACCTTTGCTTTACAAGCGCTTTTCACAGCAAAGTGTTTCTACATGTCATATCAGCAGTAAAACCACAGTCAGATGGATTCTCAGAACACAGTAACTGAGGAATCAGAGCAACACGTGCACCATCATTCAGGCCTCCAGCTATATCTTTGCCTTGTTCTAGGATGCTACAATAGCACTTCTGAGTGACTGACAAATCCTGACACTTAAGAAAGCAAGTTTCAGTTCCCATTGTTTTACTTCTATACTCCTTACAGACCTCATTCTTTTTTAGACTAAGATATCTAGTCTCCTTGTAGAACTAGTCACCATCTCCATCCATACAGGACCTTCTAAGACGACACACTCAAAGCAGGATAAATGCCATACATCCAAGTGGAGATGCTAATAGGTTGGGCAGGATGATGTACATTATGAACCTTTCAAGCTGTTCTGGGAGACAGGCTACCCAGGTGACTAGTTCAAACTAACTTAAGCACTTGAAACCAAGACCTTAGGAAGTGCCTTTACTTCAAGAAAAGTTTTGGAGCTTCTTGTTTAAAATGAAACCACACCTTGCCTCTTCCTCCTGCTATGCATAGGATAATGGCCACAGATACAAGAACATAAATAGGCTGCTTACAAACACAAGGTGCTGGTAGACTCAGTAACAAATGGCATTCAACTCACATCCAGAAACAGATCCTGTACTTATGTGCACCAGTTGTTTTTATGTATGTATATAGCATAATGCCATACAGGTATAATGAAGACACAGATTGTCATATGAATAGAATTTTACCATCAAAGGACATTTTTGTTCTAAATCCAACTGCAGCCATCTTCATTCCTGAAAGTAATCAGGTCTTCCTACTACACATTCTGCTAAATAGCCAATGAAAAATTTCCGAGATTCATTCAACAAAGCAGTTAGGAAATAAAAAAGTCTGAAAAGTGATAACATGTTAACTTAAAACTCCTTTCTGAAAATAATGCTAAAACCAAACTAAAATCATTAAATGTTTCATTTCAGCAGTCTCATTCATATGGATGGCAAGCCTCATCAGCTGTGGAGTTCTGAATTTATCAGCCATAGACTTTTTTTTTAAATCACTATGTGCTTTGTAGTTCAACTAAGGCTTAATAAACTTTCTTACAGGTCTGGAGTACTATATAAATTTTGTCAGAGCTGTGCTGGCATAATTGGTAATACAAACTGTCTGGCTTCATGAAAGTTACAAGCTCTGGCTCCAATCCTGCAAATACTTACTGAAGAATTTAACTTACTGCACAGAACTGACTACTCATGCATAAGCTAAGCATATTTGTAAATATTTGCACAGTATGGACATCTGTTGGCATAGCCAGTCATCTGATACAAGATTCAGCTTTAAATCCTAGTCTGCATAGTCAGTATTCAAAAAATGAATTCCTCACTTTATAAATTCCTTTCTTTGGCATCAAACATGTCAGATACCAAAGGGTGGAACCAAAAAGTTAAAACCAGAGGAAGAGAGGAATCAGTGAAATCATAACAACTGGTTCTGTTTCTCATATAACTAGAGAAGCCTGGTTTCTTATGGGTATATGTCTCAAGATTGAGCTCCTGCCTTATTTTCAACTTTTGCAGAATGAAGCTCTTGCTATACTTTTCCTCCAGTGGTGCCATTTACACCATTTCTCACATCATCACAGGCAAAGCTCATAAAATTACTCCAAAGAACTGCTCCTTTCTATCAGGTTTGGTTATTAACACTTTTAAGTTATGGGTGGGCTAAGAAATAGCCACAATACAAAGCCAGCCCAAAGATAATCATGGCAGTCGCATTTCCTTAAAAACCAAACTAGAAAAAGACAATTATGTCTCCTTCCTCTTGGTGTCTTGGCATTTGAGCACATCCTGTTTCACTCATCCTCTGTAACAGCAAAAAATTTTGTGATCTGTTTGTTTAAACCTGGTACTAGGCAAAAATACATGTAAGTGAGCTAAGGCATCCTCCCATTGATTCAGGGCTGAGTGGGAGAGAGTAACCCTACACTACACAGTGCTTAAGGCCTTGGTGGATATTGCACCTGCGGAACTGCCATGTGGAGCTCTGCTGCTTCAGAATAAAGAGCTGAGATCTCACTCTGGCTTGGGACTGAAGTCTGACAGCTGTGGCTTAGGGCACGAAACCCTCTCCTTCAAAAAATGCAGGAATGGACTGAGGGGATGGAGGCAAGGCAGGCCGCCAGCTCCGGGGAGGGGACAGCGAGACCCCACCAGGGACATGGGTGTCAAGAGCCCCTGGCAAAACCCCTAATGACACACACACAGAGAAAGCGCACTGAGCCAGCGAGCGAACGGGGTCCCTGGAGAGGGGAGGGCGGGCACCCTGCGGGGCCTGGTGTCGAGGCCGCGTCTCAAACCGGCC
>VZRO01005478.1:956715-987550 GCA_013397915.1 Daphoenositta chrysoptera | reverse complement strand
GGGCCGCGCCGGGAAGGGGCTGGGCGGCAGCGGGGCGAGGGGACGGCTCAGGCGGCGCCACCGCTCCGCCTCTTCCCCTTCCCGACACGCGGGGAGCGGGTGGCGCGGCCCTGGCGGGCGGGACCGCCGGCGGCAAAGCCCCTCCTCTCCCCCGCCCCGCGGGACTCGGGCGGGCCTGATGATCCACCCGAAAGGGCGAGGGAGCACCCGAGGATCCTAAACCTCGTGGTCCAAAGGAGCGATAGAAGTCACGGGGTCCGCGAACAATCAGGAAGTTTCATTAGTGAATTGCTCGCTTGGCGTGGAAATGGTTTTGTTAGTGCCTGACCTATTATGTAAGCACACGGCTTAGTGGGTTTTGGATAGGGTATAAATAGATGGATAGGTTTTGGATGGGGTAGGGTGAAAGGGAAGAGGAAGGAAGAGATGAGTTAAAGAGGGGCAGAGAGAAAGAGAGGAAGAAAGAGGAAAAGAGGGGAAAAGAGATCACCAGTCCTGATTCCAGCATTGATCCCGCTCGTGGTCCTGTGGGCTGATGCACAGGCTTGGGAGGGGTACCTTTATATGGACAGGTTTTCTCCACCCTGAAGACAGGTTTCTCACTTCCCATGTAAATCGGTTACCAAACGCAGTCCGATCTTTCAGACCTTTCTGGTAATGGGTCGGAGGGCTTTGGGGGGCTTGGGTGGTCTCGATCCCCCTCTGCAGTCCATGCCCACTTCGTGGCTTCATCATTCCCGTGCTTGTGCTGCACTCTGTTGTGCTCATCTTTAGGAACGAGAACAAGGGTGTTTGTGCAGGAAAAGTGCTGCCCTACCTCCACTTGGCCCCCTTCTCCAGCCACACCTTGTTCTTTCTCACGACTTGTCAGTACTGTAGTAGTTCTTTCTCACAGTGTGACAGGCCTTGACACAAAGGGCACAAACTGAAATGAAGGAAATTCCATTTAAATGTAAGAAGAGGTGTCTTCAGCGGAGCAGGTTGTCCTGAACGGCCATGGCGTCTCTATCAGCGGAGCTGTCAAAAACCGGGCTGGGTGTTGCTCTGAGCAGCCGCTGTAGCTGGCCCAGCCCTGAGCAGGGGGCTGGACTAGACCCTCTCCAGAGGTGCCTGCCAGCCTTGGCCATTCAATGGGACCTCAGTCCTACAAGCCTGGTCGTGGGCAGAGCCACAGTTCTCTCACAGCAGTCATCCTACCCAGTGTACAACATGATCCTGGTAAATAGGTTCTTCGCCTCCAGATCGCACCGAGGAGCCATAGCCACAACACAAAATGCATATTTTCATGCACATATATATGTACATAAACTTGGCTTTACCCACACAAGACTGAAGGGATGGCCACGTCCCAGAGATTTAGGAATAAATATTATGTTATCAAAAGTATTAAAGTATTCATATCAATTGTAAATCTCAGAGATATGAACCAAATATTAAAAACATACTAACGTCTATTCCCCAAAACAGAGCAGAGCTAACAAAGGCCAGCATATGCAAAACAGCTGAGCTGATGTAAGGCTGAAAAAAATAATTTCCTGAAGTTTGAGCATATACCTTCATCACTGAGATTACATTAATCTAAATTTGTTTTATTTTAATTTTTCTGACTTTTTTTCCGCTGATTGAAGCAAGGCAAGATTTAAGTGCCAAAGACCGCATTGCACCATGTGTTTTGAAGTCTCCAGAGAAATCACTTGCTCTTAGAGTGATTGCAATTTGCCGTGGTGTATGCCTGGATTGCAACACTCACTGATGGGTCTTGTAAAACTCTCCTCACTACTTGTGTTAGCAAAGAGAGAAAGATGCTCACCAGATCCACTGTAATCTGTACAATACCACTGGAAGAGCAGAACAGAGCTGATTGCTGTGTTTGAAACTTTCCTAGAAGGAAAGCCTTCCACGTGGAAAAAAGGGTTCTCCATAAAATTTGGCTTCTAGTCCTGAAAACAACAACGAGTTTAGAATGTTGTACACCACTGAGCTTAACAAAGCTCTGGAAAAGACAGGAATCTAAGTCTGCAAGCCTCCAGATGCAGTGTGTGTCAGGATCAAGTCTAGAAGCGTAAGTTGCAGTTGTTCCAGAGCTCCTATTTCCTCCCTGAGTGTAGTGGGTGATGGAAATGTCGCAAACATTGCTGAATGTTTACAAAACTGACTTATTAAGCTCACATTTTTCAAAGCACCAATCCATCCTTATTTAAGCACCTGGTAAGCGAGCTAATTTTCAGAGGTGCTGAGTACTCCTACCATCAATTGAGCTGAATGGACATTTCAGCTGTTCATTTCTTTTGATTTACGAGCTTCTCCCACAATCTCTAGA
Source organism: Daphoenositta chrysoptera (assembly GCA_013397915.1). Classification (NCBI taxonomy): domain Eukaryota; kingdom Metazoa; phylum Chordata; class Aves; order Passeriformes; genus Daphoenositta; species Daphoenositta chrysoptera. The sequence continues at coordinate 985,230 of VZRO01005478.1, read as the reverse complement.
TGTATATTGGCCCTGGGATCTATAATGTCTTTTTCCAGGAACTTTCAGATAGAAATGTTTTTCTCAGATACTTTGAAATGCCTCAAACGGAAATTCTCAAATAGGCCTGGACAAGGCTGTAGAATGACATCAGTTTTGGAATAAAAATAATGCAGTAATTTATACATATTAAATATTTAAAACTTTCTGTTGTTACTCCTGCACACTGGATATATACTGTTCCCCTTTATAAACAGAGGATATACTATATCATTCTAAGCAAAAGATAAACTAATTAGAGATTTCTGTCAGGAGCTGATGATACTAAAATCTTATTTGCTTAAGAATTAAATACTTTACCTTCAGGCTTGCCAACACTTTTAAACTGTAGTGGTGTCTCCCTAAAAGAAAATGCTGAAGTTTAAAACACTAGACTGATCTGAACTGCTGTGGTGATATCATTTTAAATACTCAGATCTTAATTTCATGCACATGGGTATTCTCATTTGGGTCCATATGACTCATTAAGTCGAGAAAGTTAAATGCGTCCAATATGGGACTGCATCCAATCTGAGGACAATTGTTTTCCACATTTCAGAGCCATTTGATTTGCATTCAGACTTCACCTGCGTGCTGTCTGTTCATTCATTTCTGCTAGGGCTGCTTCTTATAATCCAAATATCTGTGCAAATGCAAGCATCCCTTTTTGCCAAACAAAAATTACTTACTTTTGCTGCCAAAGAAACGCAACTTCAGTCCACCTTCAGCTGCGGAATTTACCTCTTCCTCCTCCCCTATGCTAGTTTTAAGTGAAGGCACTTTTAAACTTTGCTTGGAGCCAGAAACAAAAGAATGTATAGAAAGAAGTGTGATTCATTGTTAAGTCAAGGTTGTCATTTGAAAGACAAAAATATTTCCACATGATTATGTTTCATTTCACACTGTTTCAACAAATATTCTATTTTATGCTTCAGTGGTTCAAGCATTTACATGCCTAACTTTAAATCCATTGCTCTGCACTTTTAAGGGTCACCTGTATGTATGGATGCAAGGGTTATATTTAATCCCAGTAAAAGGCCTAGTTACATATAACTTCAGCTGATGTACCAAGATAATTATCATTCATTTTAAGTTACCTAGTTTAAAATACTTTTCTAAGTTCCTCACAGGCCAAATTATTGCTTTGTTTGGTTTCATTCAAAACAAAGCATGTGTGGCATTGAAACAAATTGAAAATATGGAGGCCAAACACAGAGACAGCATTGACCTGAAAGAACACATACCGGCATTGCAAACCAATAAAAGATGATTTGAATTCCTAACTGAGATTTCAATCAATCTGTCAAGCTGAAAAATAGTTATTTTAAATAGTTTTTCATGACAGCATTCGTCTAGGCAAATACTTCTCTTATTGAAAATAGTCCATTTTTAAGGAAAATAACAGTATTCATTTAAAAACACTCCAGCAATGGTGAAAAATATCCTAAACAGCTCTGAGCAGAAATAATTTTGTCCTTTGCACTAAACAAGATTGCATAATCTTGTGCACCTATAGGTAAAAATTATAATTTTTGGCCTTAATAGAAATAACCTACTGAGTCCCAAAGTTTGCTGGTATGTCAGGTCAAATAGCAGTAAGAGAGAGAAAAGGAAAGAAAGCAAAATGAGATGGGGAAATATAGGCACACCCACAGAAACCATGGGATTCATATTGCCTAACTTTATAGTGTAAATGTGTAGTTTCAATCTGATTGTTTAGTGTCTTTTTATACTTAATGGAGAGAAACAGAGTAGCATTCATCTGGCCTACTTCATAAGTTTATGTCAGAGTTAGCCTACCTATCTAGAGGTAGATATCCAAATTGCAGATGCCTCAGATGAAAGGCAAGAACGTTTTTCCACTACTATTTTTTTTTTTTTTTTTGGCTGTACTGGTAAAGGCCCCGGTTTACATACAGTTATTTTTATTGTTATCATTCTCCCTTTCCTCCTGTTTTTTGTGCATCCATCACACTCTAAGAATGGATGAGGACCTTATTGTGGGGTTAGCACCAGCAGATATTTATTGACACAAGTATGCTGGATCTAAGAAACGTTATTGTTCCTCTGTTTAATCAACCAGAAAATTCACTTATTGGAGGTGTGTTGCTATAGCAAGCAGACCTTAGTCTGTTTATAGAAGCTGCTCAGAATGATGTATACTGTTTAGAGAAAAAAGTTGAATGAGTATACAGATTATAAACTGGCTTGAAATGAACAGTAGCAGCACTTGTTTAATGTGCTTGATACATTTATCCACAGCAGTAAGTTACTGAAAAATATCCTCATTATGACTCAGACACTGGTAAAAACAAACCCAAAAAACACACACACAAAAAAACCCAAACCAAAACCAACACCCCCCACCAAAAACAACCAACAATAAAATAACCACACACTGAAAAAAGTCCCAAAACTCAACCAAAGAAAAAACCGCCTACAAAACCCCAGAAATATTTTTTTAAAAAAACTCCAAACATATGAGACTTTTCTAATATTTTCAGATTAAAAGTTGTTGCATCAAAAGTATTATAGCAGCCATATTAACCCTGCCTTCCTTCACTGTGTATTTCAACAAATTTCTCAGCCCCATTAGGACACTCTCAGAAAGCAAATGTTCACTTGAAAAGCAGAGCATGAAAAAAAGGTATGAAACAAACTGTCCAGGTCAGTAAGAAAGAAAGCAACACTTGAGAACGAATGTTACAGTGAACCTTGTAAGTGCTGTGTGATGCTATAATTATGGTTATTTTTGATGGTATTATCATTGTTGTTATTATTATTATTACCCAAAAGTACTTTGACAGTCTTGATGCTGCAATTTTCCTTCCAGAGTGTCAGTGGTTAGAAGTGTAATATCTGTAACATAAAAAAAACCCCGTTAACAATACCTTTCTACCTATTTATATACATGGATACATACACTGTACATGTATCTGTGTATACTGACACAACCATTTAAATATGTATATATAAATATCTTCCATATAAAATATGTATATGCATATGTCTGTCTGTGTGTTGTTCTACTGAAGCTTCATTCCTTTGATATTGAGGAACAGAAGTCTAAATTTTTCAGACATTTGTTAGAATACTATTTATCCTAGAACATCCTAGTGTATCCTAAAGTACTATTTATCCTAGAATACTATCCATATAGTTCAGAAAATGCCACTTATAATTCTCCTAAAACATCTTTAAACACCTATAATTTCTTTGGTGTTCCTATTTCTTCTCTGTGAGGAATTCTCTCTGAACAACCACTGTGTGATTAATGGTTTTATTTCTGCCATTTTTTCCCTCCCTGCTATATACTGTATACTAACAGCAATTCTATTACTAAAGCAACACATTCATAATTCTTTTATCCAGCAACAACTAAGACAGCATTACAGAGGTCCCTTATGTTTAATTAAGAAACTTAAATAGTTAACTGCTGATTTCAGACATGCAAGTCTAAACCAACACACACTCTTGCAGAAGATCCACCAGGTTGAATCTCAAAGAACAGAACTGTTTATAGTGCTGTCTTCAGAGAGATAATTCCATGCAGACTTAGTTTCTTTCCTAGCAAATACTGTGTGCCAATCTGGGAAGCACAACTGTCACCACTGATGGTCATTTGTGCACTTCAAACCTAGACTTAGTCTTGCAGCAGACCCACTGAATTTCTGTCACTGAGGCTGCCATAAAAGGTCTCTGTCCTCTACCATCAATAGAGCGGGACAGAGAACCAACAGCAATGGTAAAATAATTATGGAAAGTCTGAGTGGTGCTTATAGCCCAGTCTCCTAAGGAAGTAGAGCTTAGGGAAGCATATTGTGTATTTGTCTGCATGTCTGAGTCCACTGTCAGTGAGCAGTCACTGACTTCAGACACCTGTGATGCAGGTTCATATTTTATCAGAGCACACACCTAGGCTGAGGAAAGAAACATCCTTCAGGTGACATTCAGCTCCCCCTAAAACAGATACCCATCTCTGGACAGCCCATCACCTCTCTAAAATTCATGGCATTTGTTGACTGCAGGGCTCAATTTGGTTGCAGAGTGGGAACACCTGGCCACCCACATCTGGTCCAGTAGGGCACTGTCTCCCATAGGTCTTTTGTCATAATCTCTAGTTGCATGTACATGTGTCAGATACTTTAGGGTATCTTAGATGACATTAGTGACCTTTCTACGGAAGAAGAGAGTTGTGAGATAAAGAAACACATATTCTAAATGCCTTATTCATGAGTTTTTTGATATTCAAATGCCATAAGGCAGTGGAATATCAACATCATAGCCAAGATTTCTCTTTTAATTATTCTTTCTTGTTGTCATGGCTTCAGCTGGAATAGAGTTAATTTTCTTCTGAGTAGTTGGTACAGTGATGTGTTTTGAAGTTGGTATGAGAATATATCTTAATGTTGACAACAGACTGACGTTTTAGTTGTTGCTAAGTAGTGCTTACTCTGAATCAGGGGCTTTTCAGTTTCCCATGCTCTGCCAGCCAGCAGGTGCACAAGAACCTGGAAGGAAACACGGTCGGGACAGCTGACCCAAACTGGCCAAAGGGATATTCCATACAGCAGAACATCATGGCCAGGATTTAAACTGTGAGGAGTTGGCCAGAAGAGGCCAATCACTGCTTGGGGACCGGCTGGGCATCAGTCAGTGTGTGGTGAGCAAATGTATTGAGCATTGCTTGGTTTTTTTGGGTTTATTTCTCTTCCTCTCCTTTTTCATTATGAATATTGTTATTATTATAATTAATATTACTATTATTATTAATATATTTTATTTTGTTTGAATTGTTAACTGTTTCTACCTCAACCCGTGAGGCTGAAGACTTTCTGATTCTCCTCCTGACCAGGGAGGGTAGGAGTGAGTGAGCAGCTGCAATGGTGCTCGGCTGCCAGCTGGGGTTAAACCACAACACATGTAGGTGTGAATATTCCTGAAGGCTTCCCAGCTTTGAATAATAGCATTTGTAAAATGGCTAACATGTGCATGGATTGTGTGATGTTTAACAAGAACTTGAGCTTGTGCCAAAGTTCAAAGGAAAATTCAATCACCTAGAGAACTCAAATGCATTAGAAAATTATCTTCACTGGTGAATTTGTAACTATTGTTTTGTTCTTGTTATTCTAAAACCCAAATATATTAGCAGGGGTTATCTGCCTATGCCCATCTATGGTTATGCACAGAAATCCCTCCATGGGGCCAGAAGTGTGGGCTGTGTAGTGGTTGTGTGAAACCGAACTTTGCCCACAAGTGAAAGCAGGGTGAGCTGTAAGCAGAAGGCACAGGCATGAGGGGGTTTATAAAGAACAGGAAGGTCTACAGCAGTTTGAGGCACCTGAGTTTTAAGTCCAAGAAGCCTCATTTAAAGCAGAATACAAACACTGCCCTCACAGATGAAGAAACATATTTAAAACAAGCTGTTGGTTCTTCCACTGTTGGAGTGGCCAAGTCCCACAAAACACAGATGGCTTTGCCTGCCTCTTCCATTATTCCTGATTGTGACTTCTTTACTGTAACTGTGAGTTACATCAGGAGAAGTAAAACAAGCCGGGTTAGAGCATGACCTCAAACACTGTCCAGAAACCATCTGTATTGTCTAATTGGTAGCAGCTCCAGGCCTAGTCCTGTGCCAACTAGTAAACTTCCCAGATACTGCACCCACACAATGCTAGGGACAACAAGACTTTGCCCCAATAAGTAATATGAGCAGTGTGAGTTGGGTTTGCATGGCAAGGTTGTGGTAGCAGGAGGGGCTACAGGGGTGGCTTTTGTGAGAAGCTGCCAGAAGCTTCCCCCATGCCCAAGAGATCCAATGCCAGCCAGCTCCAGGACAGACCCTCCGCTGGCCAAGGCTGAGCCCAGCAGTGACAGTGGTAGTGCCTCTGGAATAACAGAGTAAAGAAGGGGAAAAAAACCTGCATCATTGCAGACAGAAAGAGAAGTGAGACTATGTGAGAGCAACAGCCCTGCAGGCACCAAGGTCAGTGGAGAAGGAGGGGCAGGAGGTGCTCCAGGCACCAGAGCTGAGATTCCCCTGCAGCTGCTGGTGCAGCCCATGGGGAGGCAGCTGTGCCCCTGCAGCCCATGGGGATCCATGGGGGAGTACAGAGCCACCTGCAGCCTGTGAAGGACTCCATCCAGAGCAGGTGGATGTGCCCAAAGGAGGCTGTCACCCCAGGGGAAGCCTGTGCTGGAACAGGCTCCTGGCAGGACCTGTGGCTCCATCGGGACTCACACTGGAGCAGCCTGTTACTGAAGGACTGCACCCCATGAAAAGGACCCACACAGGAGCAACTTGTGAAGAACTGCAGCCTGTGGGAAGGATTCATGTTGGAGAAGTTTGTGAAGGACTGTTTCCTGTGGGAGGGACACTACGCTGGAGCAGGGAAAGAGTGAGTCATCCTGCTGAGGATGTGTGATGAGCTGACCGCAGCCCCCATTCACCATCTGCCTGTGCCACTGGCAGGGAAGAGGTAGAGAAACTGTGAGTGAAGTTGAGCCCTGCCTGTAAGAAGGGAGGGTGAGGGGAGGGTGTTTTAAGATTTGGGTTTATTTCTCATTACCCTGCTCTGTTTTGATTTGCAATAAATTAATTTCCCCAAGTTTAGTCNCAGTTTCCCATGCTCTGCCAGCCAGCAGGTGCACAAGAACCTGGAAGGAAACACGGTCGGGACAGCTGACCCAAACTGGCCAAAGGGATATTCCATACAGCAGAACATCATGGCCAGGATTTAAACTGTGAGGAGTTGGCCAGAAGAGGCCAATCACTGCTTGGGGACCGGCTGGGCATCAGTCAGTGTGTGGTGAGCAAATGTATTGAGCATTGCTTGGTTTTTTTGGGTTTATTTCTCTTCCTCTCCTTTTTCATTATGAATATTGTTATTATTATAATTAATATTACTATTATTAATAATATATTTTATTTTGTTTGAATTGTTAACTGTTTCTACCTCAACCCATGAGGCTGAAGACTTTCTGATTCTCCTCCTGACCAGGGAGGGTAGGAGTGAGTGAGCAGCTGCAATGGTGCTCAGCTGCCAGCTGGGGTTAAACCACAACACATGTAGGTGTGAATATTCCTGAAGGCTTCCCAGCTTTGAATAATAGCATTTGTAAAATGGCTAACATGTGCATGGATTGTGTGATGTTTAACAAGAACTTGAGCTTGTGCCAAAGTTCAAAGGAAAATTCAATCACCTAGAGAACTCAAATGCATTAGAAAATTATCTTCACTGGTGAATTTGTAACTATTGTTTTGTTCTTGTTATTCTAAAACCCAAATATATTAGCAGGGGTTATCTGCCTATGCCCATCTATGGTTATGCACAGAAATCCCTCCATGGGGCCAGAAGTGTGGGCTGTGTAGTGGTTGTGTGAAACCGAACTTTGCCCACAAGTGAAAGCAGGGTGAGCTGTAAGCAGAAGGCACAGGCATGAGGGGGTTTATAAAGAACAGGAAGGTCTACAGCAGTTTGAGGCACCTGAGTTTTAAGTCCAAGAAGCCTCATTTAAAGCAGAATACAAACACTGCCCTCACAGATGAAGAAACATATTTAAAACAAGCTGTTGGTTCTTCCACTGTTGGAGTGGCCAAGTCCCACAAAACACAGATGGCTTTNCTGCCAGAAGCTTCCCCCATGCCCAAGAGATCCAATGCCAGCCAGCTCCAGGACAGACCCTCCGCTGGCCAAGGCTGAGCCCAGCAGTGACAGTGGTAGTGCCTCTGGAATAACAGAGTTAAGAAGGGGAAAAAAACCTGCATCATTGCAGACAGAAAGAGAAGTGAGACTATGTGAGAGCAACAGCCCTGCAGGCACCAAGGTCAGTGGAGAAGGAGGGGCAGGAGGTGCTCCAGGCACCAGAGCTGAGATTCCCCTGCAGCTGCTGGTGCAGCCCATGGGGAGGCAGCTGTGCCCCTGCAGCCCATGGGGATCCATGGGGGAGTACAGAGCCACCTGCAGCCTGTGAAGGACTCCATCCAGAGCAGGTAGATGTGCCCAAAGGAGGCTGTCACCCCAGGGGAAGCCTGTGCTGGAACAGGCTCCTGGCAGGACCTGTGGCTCCATCGGGACTCACACTGGAGCAGCCTGTTACTGAAGGACTACACCCCATGAAAAGGACCCACACAGGAGCAACTTGTGAAGAACTGCAGCCTGTGGGAAGGATTCATGTTGGAGAAGTTTGTGAAGGACTGTTTCCTGTGGGAGGGACACTACGCTGGAGCAGGGAAAGAGTGAGTCATCCTGCTGAGGATGTGTGATGAGCTGACCGCAGCCCCCATTCACCATCTGCCTGTGCCACTGGCAGGGAAGAGGTAGAGAAACTGTGAGTGAAGTTGAGCCCTGCCTGTAAGAAGGGAGGGTGAGGGGAGGGTGTTTTAAGATTTGGGTTTATTTCTCATTACCCTGCTCTGTTTTGATTTGCAATAAATTAATTTCCCCAAGTTGAGTCTGTTTTACCCATGATGGTAATTATAGAGTGATCTTTCCCTGCCCTTATCTCTATCCACAAGCCTTTCCTTATATTTTCTTTCCCCTGCCCAGCTGATGAGGGGAGTGACAAAGTGGCTTTGGTGGAGAGCTGGCACCCAGCCAGGGTCAAACCACCACACAGGGCCACCCTGTTTTGCAGAAAGAGTACAGCATCAGCATCATGCTTTTTCCCTTGTGTCCATGGAAGGAACTCTGGGCTGATTTATTTACTAGTTTAGACAGCCATGCTTCAGTATGGCTCATAACGTGCCCAGTGAGAATTTTTGCCAAATACGACTACTTGCAAGCAGGTAAGACAGGTCAGTAGTCAAATAAATCTTTCAAGTCTCAGCTATTTCTAGGACTTTTGGGTGAAGATTTCATAGAAATGGCCAGTTAATGCACTGTGAGCTTAACATTTCTGGAAGTGTAAGACTTATTGCACATGAAGAAAGCTTACTGTACATCTGCATCTGTAATCTGTGAAGTAGGCTGTGTAACAGCTGCAGATGAGTGCAGGTACTGGTGCATGCACAGTGTCCATTTGCCCAGAACTGCCAGCCCAGGCAAAGTGATTGCCATGGCTCCAAATGGACAGCCAGGCATACAGGAATCCTTGACCATGTTCTTCTTTTCCTGACAGTAGAAATTCTGAGGAAGAAAAAGGGCTCTTTTCTGTGGAAATATGAAGATATACATAAGAATTTAAGATTTTCAGTTGTTTCAGTGTTAATGGTTTCAGTTCCTATACCATACAAAACTTTTCACTTCAGAACAGTTTTTCATTTATCTTTTAAAAGTCTCCTGAATTCATGTGCAAAATGAATCTTACTGGTAATTAGGTATTTGGTGAATTCTTAGCTTGCTGAATGTGTTAATCATATTGAAACTAGCTATACTCTAAGGTTACATTTAATTCAGACTGAAAATCAGTATTCTCAGTTGAATTATGTATTGGCTTATGAAGTGTTGTGTCTTCACTACTGCAAGTAAGTCTTATTTTGTGAGCACTGCAAAAAGATTATGTTGTTAATACACATAAAATTTGATTTCAGCCAAGTGTGTTCTCAAGGGGGATTCTAGGAGGCAAAGGGTCCTTGTTACTTGGAACATCATTAACAGTATTTTGTGACCTTCAAGGCAGATAATTAGAAGAATAACTTGTTAAGGTTTATGTACCATCCATAGCTTTATTGAAACAAAGGACCTGTGTGAGAAGCTGTTTCAAAGATTCTGCACAGATCAAGAATTGTTGTCTTTGACATAACCCTTATCAAGAACATCATACCAGAAATGAAGAATTGGCAATAAAACATCCCCTGTACTGGATTTGGGAAGTAACCAAACTGATTACAAAGAAAGATTGTAAATTGATTTAAAACGTGAAAGGGTTGTATTAAACTTAAAGACTGCTGTACTTGTTCCATATCTTTAGAAGTGACTGGCTGAAGACTTGACTTGCCCATAGTCTGAAACAGACCTTTTATCATCTGTCTGCTGGATGGAACAATACAGGCATGTTTCATTTATTTAGAATATGGCCCGGGGCCAAAGAAAAATTAAAAATGTAAGCAAGAGTCAGTGCAATGGTTGTTCCTGTAAGACTTAGGCATTTGGATTGCAGTATCAGCAAATCCGCCCACAAAAGATATATTCCTACAACAGAGGATTTTCATTTGATGTCCTGGAAAAGCAATTGGTACGGTAAGGACAGGCTTACCCATTGCTCCAGCAGTTGAATTTGGAATGCATTTGGCATTTACGAGAGTAAACAAAAGCAATTGACATACTTGAATAAGTTGTTTTGTGAGCAGCAGAACTAATGAATGCAAACAAATTCTAAAAGGAACAAATTGTTCCTTATGGAATTCTGTCTTTGTTCTTCAGCCTCCCTCATCATAAGCCCAGCTCCCCTGTGCAGGTCCTCTGCACTTTCTGAGCCAGCTGAGACTCACCACATGCTGCAGCTTACTCGGAGCTGGGGTGTGCTGTTGGCCCCCTGGCCCTGCCATAGCTGAGCTCACTGTGTCTCTGTCTCAGTGAGGGCAAGTTGTCTGAGGAGCTCTGTCCTCCAGAAAAACGTCATTGTTTTGTAGATGCCTGAGAGGGATTCAAGCCTGCCTAACTGAGGGACCTAACTTGAGCTTAAATTCAAGAAAGCCAGAGAGCCAGCCTTACTTCAGTGTTTCCGCCCTACCAAAAACAACAGTAGATCATCACTGCCTGTCTGAGATTAGGCATCTAAATTTTGCAGACAAGGTCTGCCTTCAGGGAGATCCAAAGGTATTCACCTATCTACAGTGACTGTAGAGGGAAACTTTACTTTAGGAGAGCTTATTCTTCAGTTTCCTGAAATATTTGGTCAAGTTAAAAACCTAAGGTAAGACTCCAATTTGAGCCTTATTCTTTCTAATTTGATTGAGACTGGCCATGGAGGTCAGGAGAGGAGAACAGACAGATAGCCCTGTGCCGGTTCGGCCAAATTAGAGGAGAAATATCCTCTGAGGGAAGGCAGGTTACCACCACCCCTCCCCCAAACCCAGGTTTGGGAAAGAAAAAATTTCCTCAAAGGAAAGTGAAAGAGATAAACACTATTTATTCAACAAACACACAGAAAAGGATAACAAGGCTAAATAACAAAACAACAAAAAATCTCTCGCTGTGGAGAGAAACCTGGAAAAATTCAGAGTCCTTCTCTGGGTGTGGCCTCTCTCCTCCTCAGAGCTGGGTCGGTGGGCCCCCTCCAGGAGGCCTTGGAAAAGGAGTTCCCCCCGGTGTGGTCCGATGTTGTAGAACAGTCCCGAAGAGAAGAAGAAGAGGGAAAAAAACCAAAAAAAGTCCCAGGAAAAACTCTCTCTGGAGAAAAAGGAACTGAGAGCTGTCTGGAGAGCAAGGTTGCTGCCCTCCACACTCTGCCACCGAGCCCAGAGAGAGCTGTGTGTGTCCTTGAGAAATTGTTTTGAAAAGTTCGCTCAGTCTCTTTCCTCTTGCACCCAGTCTTAAAGGCACAGGATTCATCTTCTGGGCATAGAGTGGTGATAGGGGATACACATCATAAAGTCATCCCAAGACAGCCCCATTGTGGGAATTATGGGAAACTATGCTAAAAGTAATAGCAGTTTAGAGGCACGTATATTTAATGTAATGGTTTATCTGCTTTAATATTGCTGTAGATAATGTAGAAAAATACTGCAAAAACAGAATAAATTTTCATTTTGTTTCATTAAAACTTTTTTTTGATTAGTTGAATATAAGTCCAAATCTTGTGTCTATCTGAAACAATTTAATTCAAAAATGTAGAAGAGTTCAGTCCAAGATTTCATTTCAGGTAAGGGAACTGCTACTTACACTGTCAGTGAGTTGAACAGAAGACTAAAACTTCTTGAACACAAAGTTCTGTAGAAAAGCCATGCACCAGTTGAACTCAGCTTTTCTAATATACCTGGGTCTTCTGAAAGTAGCCAGACCGGGGGCTGATGTGATTCCTTAATCTTTCTCCAAAATATGTTTTTAATTTTTCCTTGACACTCGGGTGGATCAGAGATCTGCTGTTTCACGATTTAATTCTCTTCAACTCTTTTGGAACATGTACAGCTCATTACACAAAAAGAACTGGAGAACTGCTGGTTCAAAGGGATAGTAACAGAACTTGAAATAAGTCCCTTTGAATAAAAGAAGAAACCAGCTGAGCCTGTAGTCAAAATATCTGACTGATTTCAAGCTGAAATCTTTGGCACATTTGGATAACGAAGAACACACTATAAAATGAAGGTTTGTGCCTTCTCATCCCCTTGGGGTGAAGCCCGAGTGAGGAGATACTCTGATGGCAGTTCCACTGTGCTAGCTCAACCACAAATGTGACAGGGAAGTGGATGAGGTCTCACAGGAAGCCTGTTAAGAGCTCAGTTGCACAGTAGAAGAAGTGAGCTGTTTAGGAGTAAGAATACTTCGTTTTCTTCAGTGAATGTCTGAAGACTTTGCTTTAAGACCTTGACATTCACAGTATAGAATACCTGTCTATTTGTATACCCATGCTCACTTTTTTTCTTTAAAATTAAGTGCTGCTTTGGCCAAGGTATGCATTCATGAAAAGTGCTAATAAATCTCTGATCACCTGGGCTGGCTTTGTTTCATAGACAGCACCCAGAGGAGTGCTGTGTCCTCTTCTGTGAGCAGTGACATTTGCACAAGGAGGAGCAGTTCTCCTTGCTGACAACCAACCTGTCTTCAGAGGGCAAGCGGGTGAGCTTCTTCACGTGCAGCAAGGCTTTGTTTCTTCTCCACCATGCAAATACTCTCTAAGCCTTCTATGGTCTGGCTCTAGACCCAACTGCAGTCACATTTTTCTTCACAGAGTTGAAATAAAATTTTATAAGTCAGTTTTGCTTAAGCAGCAGAATGCTTGGGGAACCATCCTGGACTCAGGGAGAGGTATTTCCACTGAGGTATTAAAAATACAGAAGTACTAAAATTATTATCTGAATATTTCTGAAAAAGAAGAAAGCCTAAGAAATATTGCAAAACCCACTTGGTTTATTTGTGCCATATATAATTTGTGAATTACATAGAACACATCTAGGACATTATCAGTCTTTGGGGAGGACATCTTAGTTGTGCCTTGCAGGATTTCCACATTTAACTTAGGAGTAGAGTGGTAAACCAAAGCTAACACCTTGTTTTTTTGTTAAACTAAGACTTCTATGCTCAAGTCTTAAGTAATTTAATGTGGAAATTCTAGGGACAAAAAGCAGAAAAAGGAAAGAGCAATTGTAAATAAACCCACAAGAAATAAGGAGGATTTTGGCAAAGGAGGATAAAAAGATAGAGAAAGAAACAGAGAAGTGAAATATGTCTAGTGAGAGAGCAAAAAGGAGTAACTGCAGGGAACAACAGAAATTTCCTACCCCTGGGACCATATCAGTGGCTCAGACAGAAGCAGCTGTGCCCAGCAGAGACCCAGATTTGTCAGAGATCCTGGGGCTGGCTTGACAGAAACAAAACCCAACTTCCAAATGCCAAGTAAAACAGGGTTAGAGATGAAGAAAGCTTTTTACCTTAAATGAAAAGCTTTGCCATAAATAAAAACTTTCCAAGGACTGGCCCCCTTCTCCTCTACTGCATGAAAAATAGAAAACTTCAGCAAACAATGGCTGTTCGGCTCTGTTGTCAAGGACTTGGTTATAATGCAGCTTGGACAGCCAAAGTGGATGAGGCCAACAGGGGATTCAAATGAAATGACCTTCTTTTGTTGCATTTTGGTTTTCAGTTTTTATTAAAAAAAAGCTCTTTACCGTAGGTCTCTACCTAGACTTTTTTTGTAACCGAGATATAAAACAGTTTGGCTCCATCTTAACTGGCCAGCCAAACTGTGTTACAAGGTCAGGCCATAAACAAATTTAACAACTGTTGTTAATTAAATAGTTATTGTAGTATAGATGGGGTCAAACAAAGGGTATGTGTGGGAGGGGAGGGAAAGAGAGGGCCTAAGTGGCAAAAGGTGGGGGAATCTTGGCTCCTAAATTAGAAGGCGTGAACAAGCAAGAACTCTGTGGAAAAGACCTCTGGGACATAACAATAACAGTTAGCATTTCAAATTTTGGTGCAAATATTAAGAAATTAATAGCAAAAAATCCCCAACTCATGTTCTCTCATTTACACTTTCCTATTATGTGAAACCATCTTGGTAAGTCTTGGCTTTCCTCCAGCACAAATCCTGTATCTGCTTCTATCAGTGGTATCACTTCAATGACATATTAATGCCTCCCCATGCCAGGATGTTGTCCAAGTTCCAGCTGTTTGAAAGAGTTGTTACAGAATGGGAATTCCAGTTGGAGATTTATAGAACAGCATCAGGGAAAAAAAAAAGGAGAATTACATTTAATTTTAATACTCAAAAATGTGCTTTCCTTGTCATGAAAGTGGAACCCTGCCTGCGTGTCTGCAGCCTGCCTTGCATACTGACTTTGTGTGTGCCTAGCTAAAACCACTGACTGTGATATGATCTGATTTTGACTCTACAGAGGAAGGTAGGAGGAGCAAAATTTATGTTTCAGGTCTGTAAGGCATTTTAAAGTTAATCGTGTCCTTTGGGTCTGATATAATTTGTGTAAGATTGCTGTTGATGATTAGAATAGCTATTTAAGATTTTTGTTAATAGTCTGTTACATGGACCCAGTGGAAAGATTCCAATAGCAGTCTGTTAGTTTTTCCCTGTCACATTCAGGTTACAGACCTTTCACAGATGTTGTAAATAGACATCAATACTAAAAGGGAATATTACACAAATTAAAATCATAAGTGTGCTCGAACTGCCAACATAGACATTTTGTTAAAAACATCTGTCACATAAAAGCAAACATTTAAGGCCATTATATTTATAACAATTGTTTTCATTTTTAATATGTACTACACATTTTTCTCTTCTTCTGTTATTATTGATTTGAATATCTTTTCTTAGACTTTAATACTTATTTTTTCCAACATTACTTATGTTCTTGACCATATAAATAATAATGTGGACTTTTAATGAAAAGAAATAAATCTCAGTGGTTGGAAATCTAGTGGATACTTGCACAATGAATGAGTCAACTGAGAATCCAACACCATGTTCTCCCCAAAAAAAAATAGTTATCAAATGTTACAAACACAAGTATTAAGCTGGATGTCTGTTCATTTACATCCAGTTATTTAATTCTGTTCTGAAATTAATTTCTTAGGTGAAAAGGATAAATTACATATAAATGTCCTATTTTGGGCCTTTTTGTTGCATTACTCCTGATGCAGCTGTTCCAATTGTACAAGTACTCACCATAACACTGTGCAATAGAGCCCCCCAAAGCTGGACAGCCTTGAGGTGCTTTCTAATTAACACACCTACTGCACTGCTGTTATCCACCCTTCCTTCCCCCTTTCCACTGCTGCCTCCACTTTCTGGGTAAATCTGTGAAATCTCTTAGCCCAGGCTGCTCTAGGCTTGTCTCACCAGTGCTGTTTCTACTACAAAATAAGAGGGTTAGAAACCATCAGTGCCCCCATTTACCCTGCTTATGCACTAAACCAGCCTCACTTCTCTCACAAATTCTACAGGGTTTCTATGCTGTCTAACTAACACTTAACTGTATAATCATTGTAATTTTTAAAATTTGAGTATTTAGTAATAAGTATTTAATAGCATCTGTTCAATTGTATTGTGGTTTTTTTCATTTAACAGAAGATCCCTGAGAGAAACAATAAGAAAAGATAGTGAACATGCATAAAAAGAATGAGCGATTACAGTTTCACCCTCAAAAAATGACATAATGTATTTTTAGGGGTTTTCACTGGGAAAATGGAAACACAATGGGTGACAAATAAAATGTTACTGTCAGAATAACTGCCTTGATGAACTGCAAACCAGAACTACCAGACATTTGGGCAGTATGTAGGTAAGAACCATCAGCATCAAGGCACTAAACGGACAGATTCCTGTAAAGCACAGAGCTCCTAGGTATGTGACCTGCATGGGATCCTGCATGGGAAAAATATACAGTTCCTGAAATATGTCAGTTCCTCTGCTTTCTGCTCATCTTAATTTTTCTGTGTGTCTTACTTCAAGGTGCCTAATTTGCTGTGTTCGACATTAGTTTCGGCAATCATTTCACAGCATGTGTGTGTGCCTTGTCCCTTTATTTCCACATTTTGCTCTGTGGACACAGTTACTGCCATTTGCAACATGAATTCTGATAGTATTGTTCATCTCTGTTCTTTATGAGCTTAGAAGTGCCTGAATGAAGTCAGGCATTTATCTACATGTCTTTCTAATTTATTGTAAAATTACGCTGCCCTCTAGAACTTACCAGATATGTCAGTAGAGATTTCAGAGAACAGATTTAGGGTGCATGTACTTCCAAAATATTTATTTAGACCTAAAGGAAAGAAGGGTTTTTTGCTGGTATTCATTGTTGTCGTTTTTTGTTTGTCTTTTTTTTTTTTTTTTTCTGGGCAAATGGATTAGAAGGTTTGGCAGGAAACAAAATGTAAGAATCAAACTGCTAGGTTATTTTTTTCAGAAAGAATGAAACAATAGAGTCTATGTTGAGAGGTAGCTGAGGGCCACTGTAACCTGTGCAGGGGTCTGGGGGAGATTTCTCCCCTAAGAGATTTAATTGTATTGCAGCTTTGCTTTGCAACTACACTCTGAGGGGACAGAGGTAAACTACCATGGGGAAAAGACAGCATGCAAATATTAGCTGCAAATCCACTGACATCATCTCTCAGTAACTCCATGTGCCCTTTTGTCTTGCAGAAAAGTGGTCCTTTGAAATCTCTTGCCTGTCAGCCAAAACCAGGTTGAAAAATAACAGTCCCCTGGTACCAAGAGGGGAAAGGCTGTGCTGGCCAGCAGACTGGCAAAACACAGCTGCTAACTGTGCTCTGACAGGTTGGGAAAACACAGTCTCTGGGGCTTGTTCTAGGTCCTTCCAGACCTCAGTAGGAATGTTCATTGCCTTTTCTGGTGCTGGCTGAGATCATCTACACATAGATTTTCCCAGTACCCAGTTCAGATCCTACTTCAGGCACTCCCTGGCAAACGTGATTTTGTAAACACTTTGTAGCACTCTGCCTTTGTGCCTGAGTG
This sequence comes from Daphoenositta chrysoptera, assembly GCA_013397915.1. Lineage (NCBI taxonomy): Eukaryota > Metazoa > Chordata > Aves > Passeriformes > Daphoenositta > Daphoenositta chrysoptera. The sequence goes on along the minus strand of VZRO01005478.1, from coordinate 968,118 downwards.
TTGTGGCTGATCTCTTCCTTCGAGCATACAGCTGCACAGGAACCTGTATTTATCCTCATATTCATTGTGCTTTCAACTGTGTTCAGGTCTTACAAGTGTCTTCTATTTGTTATTTTTCTGTTGAAGCCTTTGTTTGCCTAAGTCTTTGATCTCACATATCCAAACATAAATATTCTCTTAAACACTGTACTCAGATGGCCAGCGGAAGGAACAGTCTTTGCAAATATGCATTGTGTCAATATCTCAAAAATCAGGCAAAGTCACATTCATAAATCCAAACATTATCCTCTGTTTATAAGACAGTAAAGAGTAGGGAAGCTTCTTATCACTGCACAGAGCAGCCCTGCACAGGAGGGGGTCAGTCCTGTGCTGGTGAGGTATTGTGGTGACATGGTGGGGGTGAACAGATCCGTGGGAGGGCAAGAAAGTCGTGAAACCCTTTTCTGTTCCAGTCTCTTCCCCAGCAGAAGGCTGAGGTCCCTTACAGTCCCCATACTGTGGCTTCGGGGTGGCAGTGATTATCAGGTGTGGCTGGGGAGTGCTGTGTCTTCCAGGTACTCTTGGTTGCTACGAGGGAGGCTGTGAGAGCCAGCTAGTTCTTTGGTCTCCCCAACAGGACAGCTGCCACCTGGAGTGGGAAGTTGTGGATTTGGCTATTGCGACTTACTTTTGTGCAGTAAATTTGAATAAGAAACAGAGTTGTGTCTTGCTTCAAAATGCCTGGACACTCTGGGAGTTCTGTAAATGCTATGACTGAGCTGTCATTTCATAGGGGAGAATCAGAGCATGGGCTATTTTGGCTTCATGACTTCTGCTGTGGCATATTTATGCTTTCCAGTAGAGGTGTCCTATAAAGATGACCTCCCAGTTTCTTTGGAATAAGCAGAATGAATGCGACTAAAAACCCAATCCCACAAAATGTTACCTGCTTACTTCTGATATGATAATAAATTAAATGCATGTTTAACATTAAATGTATATGTTTTTTCATGCCCAGAAGCATAAACTGAGATCTGTTTTGTTACGGATCTTTTTAAAATGGATCAAATTCTAGACCCAGTTCCTCTTCTGGCATGAATTCCCCCAGATGCCTATGCAAGCAACCTGCTTCCATAAATTGTGGATCTGCCCCTGGCAATTTAAAGTATAAGTTTTAATTTTGGAACAATTAGACTATCCGTCTTCTCTGGAGAGATCCTAAGTCGCTGGGGTTTACATGTTTTCAACACCTAGAAACTCTGTAGCCATACACTGGTAAAAGAGGAGCGGGCTCAGTGACTGATCAGAAAGCAGTGTTTGTAATTAGTCAATCCTAGTAATTTCACTTTCGTTTTAAGAAAACACTAAAATTTGGTTGGCAATGACAGTGCCAAAGGGTGTTAAGGAAAAGACATGGTTGTGGAGGTGGCCTTCAAGACATAGTTGTGGAGAGCATTTGCAAGCCTGCAAGCTTCTCTCCGAGGAGGATAAAGAATCATAGAGTCATAGGATAGTTTGGCTGGAAATGATCATCTAGTTCCAGCTCCCCTGTCATGAGCAAGGATACCTTCCACTAGACCAGACTGCTCAAAGCCCAATCCAGTCTGGCCTTGAACACTTCCAGGGATGGAGCATCCACAGCTTCTCTGGACAACCTGTGCCAGTGCCTCACCACCCGCACAGCAGAGACTTTCTTCCTAATATCTAATCTAAACCTACCCTGTTTCAGTTCAAGGCCATTTTTCCTTGTCCTATCATGACATGCCCTTGTAAAAAGTCCTTTTCCAGGTCTCCTGAGCTCCCTTTTAGGTACTGGAAGGCAGGTATAAGGTCTCCCTGGAGATCTCTCCAGGCTGAACATTCCCACCTTTCTCAGCCTGTCTTTGTAAGAGAGGTGCTCCCACCCTCTGATCATCTTTGTGGCCCTCCTCTCACCCACTCCAACAGCTCCACGTTCTTCCTGCGTTGGGGGCCACAGATCTCGGAGGCCCATTATCTCCACAGTGCCTGGCCCAGCCATGGTCCAGCATGCATGCCATACTGGGCAGTGCCAGTGCACCAGCCATGAGGAAACCAGTTATGAAGAGAAAATAAGCTGTGTTTTCTTTGGCAGTGTACAAATTTCCCAAGTATGGTTGCTACAGAAACAGCTGTCAGCTGCCTCAGGAGTTCGCCATGCAAAGTGGGTAAGAACGTCAATCTTTATTTTGTGCCAGTGTCCTGATTGAACTGTCCACCATTACATACAGGATCCATAGGGAAGTAGGTTCGGAATCTGCACTGCCCGCCCATGGTGCCTCAACTCCTCTAGAGTATAATTTAATCTCTCTCCTACCCTTATTCACATGCTGCCATTCAGGCTTTCCCTGAGTACCTCATCAATGGAGAGTAAGTGCAGCACAGGATTTGGTCCTTTCACTTCAATTTTTACGGTTTGTACTTATATAAACACATTTCAAGGAGTTTTACAAAAGCTGCATAATTCAAGACAGCTTTTGGCATGAAGAAAAGAAGTGAAAAGAGAGGAGAAAAGATCCTTTCACGCTGATTTCAAAATGAAGGAGTAAAAGGTGTCCCAGACATCTGAGATGGGAAGGTCCAGAAAAGACTTCTTAGCAGCCCCCTATCTACAGAAACAGTGATACAAATGAGCCAGTATGAAATGCTGTGAAAAGCCACAGTAGCCCCAGACTGTACTTTTCAGGGTCTCAAAGGCTGAAAAAACCCCAGCACTTTTTCAACATAGAGCTTGTTGGGAATTTTTTGCTTGGGCTGACCTTCCAGACAAGAAACAGTACTCTCTGCAAAACCCTACACTGGAAAGCACTGCTTTTGTTAAAATGAAGAAAAAGAAAAAAGAAAAAGAAAAAAAAAAAAGAAAAAAAAGACAGTTTTTGTTTGGAAAAGTCTGATTAAATATTTCATTTGAGGTTATTTATTTAGCCAGTTAAAAGTTATTTCAAATCACTTGAGAAAAAATATAACTACAAGGCACTGTAGGAAAATATCTCAGAGTGCACATTGTTGCTTAAGTGTAACCATACAATGGTGACTGAGATGTGTTGCTGTACCTCTCCTGCTTTCCAGCTGCTGCCCTAGACAGGTGCTGGTCTGCCATAGCCCTGTGTCTCATGTCAGCCCTTTTGGGATGTCTTTGGATCCTCTACAGCACCCCACTTTATTTAGAGGTTGGAGCTGACCCAGACCATTTCTTCCTTGCTGCCCTTTTTCAGGCCCAAAACTGAAATTCGTTCACCAATGCATGTTCTGTGGAAGCCAAAGATGAAGTCACAGAAACCTGACATCCATCTGGCTGCTCTGTCTGGTTCCCCACTCACCTGCTGAGCAAACTGCTAAGTCTGGTTTGGGAGCCCTGTTTAACTGGTTCTAGCTCTGCCATGAGTATGACCTACAGAATTAGCTTTAGATATATTTCACACAGGCTGGGTGGAAAATTCAGAGCAAAAGCAGACATACCTGGACAGAGTCCCACATCTTTGGGGGGGTGACAGAGAAGATTTCTGCAAATTTTTTTCTACTTGGGAAGAGATAGAGTATGTGTTGCATCCAGTGCACATGTTTCTTTTATGAATGTTCTTATATTAAGTTACTATAACCATCCATAATATAAACTCTAAACTCTAAATAACCCACCACATGGTATGAATCTGTAGGTAAGTAAAATTAGAAAGGGTTCAAATGAAGTCTGCCAGAACTAAAAGTTTCCTTTGTTTTTTTGTTTTGGTTTTTTTTTCCCCCTCCCTTTTGTTGGCCTGTAATGGAAAATAGAAAATTATATCCCTGGACTTTTTACATCTTCCAGTTAACTTTCAGTATGACTATGGGGCATTCAGGTGAGGGAAGATACAGAGGATTCATTGTAAAATGTCCAATAGCCCATTACAATTTCAAACATGCATGAATGAAGATCTACACAGGAAAATTAACCACTTCCTCCAACTATTCAAGAAAATTATAGCATCTTGCTTATATGAACAGGACCAAAACATCCATACGTATTTTACAATCCTGTTAACACATCTAATAGAATCTGATTCCATTTAAGCACATTGCCTTAATAGAATCATAGAATAAAAATGAGACATTGTGTTCTTTCTAAATTTCCACTCTAAGGAACTCAGTGCTCTTTGGTCAGGGACATACCTTAGCAGTGGCAATTTAATTGAATTATCATTTTTAAATGCTTACCTGTCCAAACCATATTACATTAAATTAACAGAGCAGCAAAAATAAAATTAAATTTGGGTTCATTTTCCTATTATAGTAGTGGGATGTTAATTTATAATGACATTAAAAAGCAAATAATCTACAGCAAACACCAGGAAGTTGTCGGTAATTGAGGAGAGTTTTTTCCTATTGCAAGGACTATATTGTAAGGGGCTTTCAGGGTCAGATCTGGGTCTGCTTTCAGGGTCTGCTCTGATCTGGGAGGGGGCCTGCAGTGGAGCTACACAAATGCTCCCGTGTCACACTGCTCCTCTGGCTGGTGATAATGTTAACAGGACAGCCATATCATCTTCACCTTCCTTTGTAAGCCCATCCCTGACTTCTGCCATCAGTTTGATAGCTGTGGTTTGGGTGGGGGTTTCCCTTTTCTTTTTTCTTTTCTATTCACTTTCTTCCATTTGTTTATAGAAATTGAACGTTTGATTGTCACACATCTGATTGAAAAATACAATGTGAAAACAGATAATGCTGTATTTGTGGAAGGACTGGCATGCACTTCGTTGGATCTAAGCCCAATCCTGCAAACTGCAGGCTGTTACCTAAGATGCAAAGCCATACTGAACTTAATAGCAGTTCATGACAATGTTTGCAAAATAAGAACATGCACTGCACAGGCCCCTCTTTCTAGAGAAATTAGTTTTGTATTTATAGCCTTTGTAATAGTCTCCATTTTTACTTTTGGAAGAAAAACAAAAACAAAACCCAAAGTTCAGTATTTTAAGCAAATCTCTAAGGAATCTCCCAACTAAATTATGCAAACCATCAAGTTTATGACTATGGCTGTTAAACTCAGTTGCTGTCTAATTGTATTAGTGCTCTAGCTTGAGCTGTAGGAAAGAGACTGAGCCATAATATAATTGGATTAAAAATATAGTGTGCCCCATGTAGAGACCCTGGTCCTCTCCAAGACTAGATGATAGAGGGATTTGGATGGAAGTGAACGGGCTGTCATCACTTCTTCCTATACTGAAAAGCTAACTGCACATATAAGATTTTTCTTCCAGACAGACCCTATTTTTACTTCACCACTTCATCATGGATTCTTCCAGCCTTTTGTAAAAGGCACAGCCTTCCTTCTTCTCTGATTAGGCAACATTGAGGCACGGGAGTTTAGGGACTGTCTTTTATAAAGCTTCACCAGCATGGGCTGGTCGAACTCCATACCCTATATGTAGTTACCAGCACGGCCCCAGCTGTAGGGTCTGTGATACGTTCCTGGCAGTGACATCAACCACTACTCCAAGAAAATCTGGGGTTCATTTGCAAAGCACCCTAAGCTAAAGAGAAGTCAGGGCATCATCTGAAATTTGGAACAGATATAATCTCCAATTTCTATTAATCTGGACCCTGGCAAAAAGGTCTAACTACATTAAGAGTGTCCATTTAGCAGGCACCAACTGGCTTTAGTCTACAGTGCCTGGGACAAGCCTCCTCCCAAGCAAATTGCATCCATGCCACCTTGGCTCAGGATTTCCTGCAGGCCTCATGTTGTGCATCTTGCCCTCAGGTGTCAGCATTATTCTGTGTAACCTTTTCAGCTGAACTTTTCAAAAAAGTGCAGGCCAAGGCTGCAAGGCCACCAGTGATGTTTTTACAGCAAGACTGTGAGGTCCATGTTTCATGCCCTGGGCTGTGACATAAAAGCATATGGGGGAGTTTGACAGTGAAAAGTCTGCTGGAATAGCATTAAGGAGTGGTATAAGACGGAGAGAAGCAAAGCTGGCACAGGCTTGACTAAAACCTGTGATTGGGCACTATCTTGGACAGAGCTATTTGGGGTCCAAAATAAAGCCAGGGAGAAAATAAACCAATAAGTAGTGTGGGTAAATAAAGGATCCAGTACTGGAACTCATTCCTGGTCCTCCATTCCTTAGCACAACAGAAATATTCGGAAGTGGCATTGCATAGCTGTGTCTGCTATTCATATATGCATATATATGCAATTCATATATTGCATATATATGCAATTCATATCTGCAGGCAAGGACAGTCTGCCTGTAAGTCACACTGGGCCAAATGTTCCACATCACTGCTGGATTTAAGTTGTGCTGCTTGTACACAGGCATGAAGAGAATTTATACTACCCACCGAGTGCCCTGTGCTGCCCTCCCAGCTCAGAGAGGTTCTCCAGCAGCAGGAGCAGGGGTGGAGGGACACAGCAACTCAGCATTTACCTCAGCTGAAACTGTGATTGCAAATAGGGGCGGGTAGATATCCACCAGGGTCCCACGGGTCCATATTCCCCAAGGGCAGAAGTTCAGGCTTGCATCCACCTTCTTGCTTCTGGACTGCCTGTGGTGAGTCCAGACCCCCCCTTTCTGGCATGAGGGCTTGGCAGCAGGTGTGACACAATTCTCATGTACTTGGCTGAGCACTTGATTAGCTCTTGGTGGGTTGATGATGAGGACAGCACTAAGGTCAGAGGGATGGGCGTGACAGGATTCAGGAACCTGATGTGTACAACCTGAGCTATAATAGTCCTTGAACCCATTTCTGTGGGTTGAAGCAACCTGAGTGTTTGTGCACTCACTGCCAATGGCATTGCTTCTCTACTGTCTCCCATTTCTTTCACATATGGCTTTCTGAAAGGACTGAATAAAATGAACTGTATTACAGTTTCATTAAATAACTTTGGTTTATGTTAGTACACACCTCAGGATTGCCAGCATATGTCCCATTCCTGGGTATCTTTAAGGCTCTGAAAATTACACATGGGAAACCATCAAAGTTAGCAGTAGAGATGTCTTCCTGTGAAAAATAGTGACACTGAATGCTATCAAAACCAGCCTAAAACCCCTTTTAAAAGATCCATGATTTTACCTCAATGGCTTAAAGAAATCTTTCCCATTTAAATGTTCTCTAATTCTGTAAATGAGCAATATTATTCATCTTAGGTCTGACAGATAAAGAAAAAAATGTACATATGAATTTAATCCCTCGGTTGGTTTATAACCTTAGAACTCAGGCAGGAGAGTCACAAATCCATGTAGACATCTGAGAGCTGACTTTTGCATTTGGATTTCTGATTTAGTTAAAAAATATATAAAAAACTTGTGTAGCCAAACAGCTCCCTATTGGCTACACATCTGTACAGGCTCAAGAGCATCGTATATTTCTGCAGAGATCTGGAATAAATTGTGCTCAATGGATTGGCCCCTTGCATGCTTGTTTCAAACAGGAGACTTGGATGAACTCATGTATCATGGGAGCATCAATGGCAAAACAATACCTCTTTGGCCAAATCTAGTGGGGGCTGCCATCATAAATGTGGAAGATGGGTAAATGCAGAAATAAATAATTTTGGGGAGATGGAAATGTACTTACAGATCAATATTAGTGACTGCAAGCTACACTCAGCTTCTCAGGCATTAGTTTTACATTTTGAAAACTCCACAATGATTCTGAGGAAAAGTACTTTCTGTGGTTGGGATTCATCTACTTAAATTCAGCCATCTAGAAAAAAGGTACCTACTCTGAGCCACCCATCTATAAACATCCTTTATAGGGGGTTCTGTGACAGTTTGACAACGGAATATGTCCCCATGTGAGATTGCCTCTTTTTCCATTGACAAAAGGGAAAATATACATGACTCCATTTAGAGTGGTACACTAAAGTTTTATCCAGCTAAAATTAGGAATCTACTGATGAATGTGTACTCAGTTGGCCCCTTACCCAGCCCACATGCATAAGTGGCAAGTGTACAACACTGACAGCAGATTTATTAATGGTTTTGTTTATGTAACTTCATCCACACCCCACTCTGAAGTCCTGGCTCAGCCCCTTCTGTTATACAAACAATGTCTTATCCATTTTGTTCACCTGACCCGACCTTGTTTCTTTAACAGTAGGATATTTGTATGCCACTCTTGTCCTGTGAACATAAACAGCTCTCTGTTTGCAATCACTAACTCTTAACCAAGAGGCAGTTCTCGTTCAGCTGCTCAGCTCAGCATTCACCCATAGAAACTGCTCACGTGTTGCTGTGCAGATCTCAAGCATGAATTTGATTTTCTTTCATGACTGGGATTTTTCAAGAGCAGGTAAAAACTGTGCACAGATTTATGATTTCTGCTGTTCACCCAGCCTAATTTTTGGCTCTGCTTCAACCTCTTTCTCTTCCTGTTTTCCCAAGAACATTTCCCCTTTGAAAGCCAGCTTCATTAATGCAAAATTCAGAATTTTTCAGGGACTCCCTCCCACCTTTTCAGCCAGCTCATATCCTCACTAGGAGACTTACAGGTCTGTCCCTACTAAGCCAGTCTCCTCTCCAGGCCCCTTTGGTCAGAGTCAATTCCTCCTCTACCACCTTATATCCTGTGTTCAGCACAAGCTCAAGTCTCTCAGGTCTTTTAAGCTCAGTTTCCTCCCTCTGGACTCTTTGCTGAATTTAGGTGACCCATAATGTTTCCCAGAAGGTCCAATTATGACTCACTTGCTCTTAACATGTGAAACATCCTTCAGCACATCTGCAAAGTGAACTGTGGCTAACACAGGTGAGACTGAGCTTGTAGCAACTCCCTTCCATGCCAAATAATGTGTATTTAGACTTCCAGAAAAATGTGAGCCATTCTCATGGCCCCTCTTCTAAAGACACAAAACAATATTTATTCGTGGTTTTTAAGAAATAAATACCTAGTCCCACTTATTACTGGCTAATATTAATATTTCTACTCTTAGGTTAGTTGCAGTGACAGTCTGATGAACATTGTAAATTGGCAAAAGTATTGCTAAGAAAAAAAATCTCTGATATTCCATCACTTGTTCATGCCTCACAGCATTCCTCCCTATGCTAGCACAGCAGCCTCCATATCTGCAAAATTAGCTTTTCTGGGGAGGGAATCCATCTGAAGTGTTTTTGCTGGGTAGGTTTAAACCTAGATCAGCTTCTCATTCCAGTTCTCTGCACAACCACGACAGAGGAGGTGATGCACAAGCAGGAATGCGAGGTCAGACTGGGAGAAGGTAAGGCTGTGTCTTTCAGCATCAATGCCCCTTTATACTGACTTTCAGTGGGCATTGAATTGCAGCTTCCACTAGTTTACCTGACGTTGCACCTAAGGAAAATTACATCTCTTTCACAGACACAGAAAATTTTAAAAAATAATAACCTTCTATGGTGGAAACTGTTCTGAGAACAGAGTCACTTCAGGTAATTGAATTTTCTTCAATTCCTGTCAGAGTTTACACCCTAGATTTTATGTGGAGGTCTTAATGGTTTTAAAATTTAAAAAAAAAGTTTCTGTGACTTATGAACCATCAGTTAGTCATCAAAAAAAAAAAGTGTATACAGCATATGAAACAGTTAATGCAGAATGATAAAGCTGTACTTCACTCATCCAGGAAAAATAACAACCCTTTCTTTACTCCAACATCAACATGTTTACCACTGGGCTGGAGGGAAGACAACACCCCTAGGTATACTCTAAAGAATAAAGTTATTTTCACTTGCAGGAATTTTCATTACTTTTACCCTTACAAATACAGTACAGATGTGGATATTAGGAGAAAGCATCTGAAAAGCCATAAAACTGCTACTCATTTTATCATGTACTTATAGTCTCTATATGATAACACTCTCTTTAGCTCCAGCAGTGCATTAGTCAGCTGTGCACAGCACTGACACATCGTAGATGAACCACTCTCTGCGCTGCTCCTGTGGTGCTCTTAAGCTGATAAAACTCAGCAGCTGTTATTTTCACTGGCTTATGCAGCACATAGTGGGTGTTCTGGTCACTTTATAAATATCACCTTTACACTTCCAAATGCTTATAAGCACATTTGTTTCTAACAGAGTATGTCCACTTAGGTGCAATGTGTATTTAGTTGGTGTTATATAAAAAGGTCAGTTCTGAGGGCAAAATGTGTCCCCGGAATGACACATACGAGACTGAAAATATTTTTGTGTTTGTATCCTAGAAACATACACCTAAGTCTGGTCAAGTGTTCCCCACAGGAAGAGCCACAGTGGTGGAAGAGGCTGCAGCACCCAGCTGCTGTGCCTGGAGAGTCCAGACCCCAGAGCTGAGCCAGCAGTCAGACATGTGGGCTGTCTGCACCACGCCAGTGCTAAGCCACCCATGCTAATTCAGTTGTTCATGGTTTTGTGAGTGAACTGGGCTGACTCCATGCTTTCAGGAGAAGGGACAATCCCAGCTGGCCCTCTGTGGGGACACTAACCTGTAGCAGGAGAATGGGAAGAAGCTGAAAAAGGAGCATTAGGAAAAAGAGATCTGCAAAATGCTGTCTGCCAAGGAGAAGGATTGACTATTGACTTGTGCCTTTCGGTACAAGACTGATGTGCTATAAGGCAGCCAGATTAAAAAGAAACATAAGGAAGTCATTCCTCAAGTAGCCAGTGGGCATGACTTTGTTGCCAAAAGACATTGTGTCTGCACAGGTTTAAAGGGACAGTGGACAAGCACTTGGAAAGGGATCTACTATGTGTTACTAAATAGAAGAAACTGTCACAGGCAAAAAAAAAAATGCTTCTAGTTCAGAAAGGTTAGAGACTGTGGAAACACTTTACATCTTACTTGCCTCTTCTCATTCAACAACAAGCATCCCAATGAGGATACTGTTTTTCTTTTTCCCTGGGGGAGACCACAAATGTGGTCCCCCATTGCCACAATTCAGGGAGATGAGTTGCCTGTTTTGGGGACAGCTGCAAGATGAGTGCAACCAAAATGCTAGGGATGAGCCTCATTCAGGGAAAACACTGAGGGTATCGCCTGTTACTCTGGGAGTTGGAATGTGGGCTTGAGTTACTCAGATCTAAACCATCACAGCTGTCAACATCCAGCCAAAGCAATGGACAAGTAAATGGCAGAAATTATGTCTGTGCTCAAAACCATGTTCCTGAAAGCCTCCACTTATTTTTCCATAAGCATTTTACTGGGTCTCTGAAATTCTCTGGAGCATCTGTAATTATTCAGCACCTGGCTTATGCCTAAGCTCTGTTAATATCCACTGGGCAGGTACTTCTCTGGACAAATATCCAGAGGCTTATCTCCATGTGCAGTTGCACAGCAGCAAAGCAATCCCCAGCACCTCCATCCTGGGCAGCAGTAGCTTCCATCCTCCTTTGTATAATCGTGGTGGGGAAGGGAAGGGAAGGGAAGGGAAGGGAAGGAAAGGAAAGGAAAGGAAAGGAAAGGAAAGGAAAGGAAAGGAAAGGA
>VZRO01005478.1:944029-956636 GCA_013397915.1 Daphoenositta chrysoptera | reverse complement strand
GAAGGGAAGGGAAGGGAAGGGAAGGGAAGGGAAAGAATTAGGACAACCTAATCAAGTTCAAATTAGAACAGCAGAATTCTGGGAAGGCATGTAGCAGATTTCCTGGAAACATAGTCTCTCCTGAGCATAAGCACTACCTAAGGTCCTTTTCCCCCAGGGCCATGCAACCAGCACTGTAATGTGCAAAGAGCAACAGCTGCAACCAACAGCAGTGCAGAACCCAAATTTCTGCTAAATACTGCTATTACCAGCTGGGGACAAAGGCTTACTGACTCACAGCCACTCGAGTTTTTTGAAATTAGTATCAGGTTGGACTGGGCTTTCGAGCTTGCTGTTACAAAATATCAGCCTCCCCTTCCCTCCTAGCAGTCCAGACACTCAGGGGCAGGGACAGCATCCCAAATCCATGCCACCAAACGCTACAACATTATGTCTGCAAGGCCTCATAGTCCCAATACCTTCAGTGTGTGCCAACTCAAACAAGAAACAGTGAGCACGGTGCAGGTGGGGGAAATGGGCTCCTCCCCATGCGCCAATGGAAAAGGAGTGGCACATGGCACCAGCCCGGCAGCCCCTCCTTGTCCAAGAGGCACAGAGCAGGGAGGGCAGACTGCTGCAGGTGCAGAAAAGACACGGAGTTTTGAGTCTCCCCACAGATTTCCTATGTTCCTTCCAAAGTCACAGTATTTTAATTGATATTTCTTATGAGAATTCAACAGGTGCAACATAAATCCCATGGATTGTGCTGAATCCCACAAANGGGGGCGGGGAAGAGTAGTTTTCTTGCTCTTTGGGTTTTCAGCCTTGAGCTACATGAGACAGAAAAAATGCTGTATTTGCTCAAAGTGCTGCCAGATTAAAATAAGCAGCTATTCATCTTATTTTTCTGGAAGGATGGTTAAGTCATTGAGAAAAACTCATTGAGTATAGAAATACTTTCAGTTATAGCACAAGTACAGAGGGGACAAACCTGGCTTTTCCCTTTATGTCCTGGAGTGGGGGGCAAAAGCTCCTATGTTCATTTCTGCCCTTTCAGGCATGCTTGGCAATGCAGATGGGACAGCAGCAGTGCCAGGAAGAGAACCTCTGGGCTTGTGGATATGCACTGGAGCCCTGCTAAAACCAGTTAACTAACCCATTCTGCCAAGGTTTTAGTTGTGAGGTGAGAGGTGCTACGGGTAACAAAGGTAGATGTCACAGCATATGATTTATTTAGCATTAAGTCATGATGTATCTCCTCACAGTTTACTCTCTACTTGACCAATGGCTCAGTATCTGAACCACTCCACATGGTCCACAGATAAACAAAGAGCAGATAGGAGGGCAGATGCTGGAAATAAAGACACACTTCCACCTCTCATTTTTGCAATTGGCCTTGTATAGTATTTCTTTAAGAAAATTCCGGATACGGGTTTGTTAGATGGTTTGAAGATTTTTGGGTTTCTGTATTAAAAAAAGTATTATAAAAATGTTCATCCAGCCCAAAACTTCAGACCACCTAGGAAAACCATACTTCTATGACTTAGAAAGTGATCAAGGTGATAAACTGCAAATCTGCATGTTTTTCTCCCCACTCCTGTACCCATTCTCTACTATCTAGCGTATTAGCAGTTTGGTTTGAGTGCCTGACATGGGTCCTGCACTGATGCCAGGCCAGTCTGACAGTCCTCAATAGGAAGGAACAGATATCTATCTGCTGACAGATGTTTATCAACTGATAGATGAGGTTTACATCTTTGGGAAAACAACTATTTTCTTCTAACATCAACACTAATGCTCAGCACCACAACAACAGCAACAGTAAAACTGCTGGCAGTAGTAATATAATGCTAACATTGATAATAATGACAAGCTCTCCTGAGAACATACTGAAGACCCTTAAATCCTGTAATACTGATTTCATTTACCACAATCAGATGTGATTTTAAAGCAAAGATAAAATACTAGGCAAAAAGGACAATCGCTCATTTCCTTTCATTATATATAGTAGAGGGGAAGAAATGGTGCTTTTTCGTCCCCCACCCAAAAATCTGAGATTTTTCACTAGAATAAAAAGTTGAAATATCAAACAGTTTTGTAAATGAAAATCTAAAGCAAGAAAAACCACAAAATATGGATCAACACAAGAAAAACACTTATCTTATTCTTCCTTGGTGTCTTTTGTCTATACCTTGACTTAAAAGCAATCTAAAAAACTTGCACTAAAATAAAATAAAACTTTACAATATATGCTTGGGTGTTTAAATGCATTATTCTGGCTTTTTATGCATTTTTCCTGATTAAAAAAAAATGAAAATGGCTGTTCTCCAACAGACAGTGCATGTTAAAAAATGCAGAATTTTTGACAAAAAGACAACTACTTAATTCTATGTCATCTTTGCCCTCCTCTAAAAGCCTGATGAACTCTAATACCGGACATTTTCACTGTACAGGTCCTAAAACAGGTCACCATGGGAATCAGCATCATTATCCTCATTTGCCACAGTGGAAGACTGAGGGACTCGCCCCAGGACAAGCAACAGACCATGGAGCTGAAATGAGAACTTTCCCTGCTAGTTGCAGCTCGGTGCTGTTTGGTCTTAGCTGTGTAACCAAAAAATGGACTCTGAACTGATCGTTTATAATCTAGCCCTGATTTTGGAAGAAACAGTGACAATAAAGCCCTTCTCTAAAGAGCAGGGGAAAGACCAGCACTTCTCCAGTGGGAATTATTGTGAGCAATTCTGCTGAGTGAGTGAAGCAATGTAGTGGGGGGTGTCTAAAGAGGTTGGCACCTGGCACGCCCCTCTTCATTTCCCCCTAACAAAGCAGATTTATCTACGTTTATGAAAAACACAAAGCTGAGAGAAGGTAACCTAAAATTTAAGTAGGGAGCATATGGAAAGCTTAAATAAAAGTCTTTCAAGGAAAAATAATGAGCAGAATTACACCAGAAACAGTTGCTATATGGATAAGGCAAATATTTGACAAGGAAAACATCTCTTAGAAGAAAGCACAAGGGTAGAGCTATTATAGCCTCAGAGGCCTTTTCCCTCAGACTTCTTATTTTATAACATATTTCTAAAACACAACACCCACAACTGTTTTTCTTCATCTATCAAAGCATAAAATTGCCAGTCCTTTGACCTAACTTAAATGAAGGAAGTAGCAATGTTAGGTTTAATTAAAAACAGCAAATATTTGTACAGCTGTCCCTGGTTTCACAGCACAGAAATAGGTTTAGCATCAAATCTTACAGTTTTAAGTCCTCTGGGAACCATATACAAAAACATATAGGATCCTTCTGGCTGACTTGCTAAAGCCAAAAATACGGGGTTTTTTAGTTATTTCAGGTGGGGCTCATTCAGCCTTCCCGTTTCCAACACACTGTTTTCCTACTTGAGACTTTTTTTTTTCCATGCTCCAAACGTGGTACTCTCAGCTTGACAGGTTTGGATGCATTTGATGCATTTTGGGGTTGTGATTTTTAATAATAATATAATAAAAGTGAGGGTAGTCTGAGAAGTTTTGGCTTATCAGCAGCCTTTTTGATGGAAACCCTGATGGCCAGACCCATCTGGGCATTTCCAGGGATCTCTGCCTCTCCATGTGGGTGTCACTGGGAGGCACCTGGCATGGGATGCAGGAGTATCAACCAGATCCATCCCCAAAACTGGGAGGGGTCTGGAACGACGGAGTTTGCTCCTGGCCCTTGCTCTCATTTTAAATTGAAACACACTGTAAAATCCTTCTGCACCAAGCTTTATAATGCAGCCTTCGGAGGGCTGGCTCCACATGTACCTCACCCCCTTGACTGGGCCAGCCATGGCAAGCCCACTCCCAGCAGGGACCACGGGAGGATTTACACCACCTTGTGCAAGAGGCTTGGCAACCCCAAGCTCTGGACTCACCTGCCTGTTCCTCCCAGGGACCCGCAGCTTTCCGCCTGCTGGGGGGTGCTGGAGAAGCAGGTGGGGCAGGTGGCTACCCACTGCTGGGCCAGAGATAAGAGGGAAGAAGGAAAGGAAGGGGCAAACTGGGTTAAAAAAGCCTCACCCAGGTCTGGAGTAGGAAGAGAGGTGGGAATGCTGATGGCCGGCTCAGGTGCTCTGCTTGCGTCCATCACCCACCAGGCAGGGGCTCTCCTCATCCTCTGGGCTGCTGCAGCCCCCCAACTTCCCCACAGCCCCCACAGCACTCCCACACCCAAACCTCCAGCACCAGCAGGTCTGGCCCAGCCTGGCACAGACCAGGAGAGGAGGGGGAGGTGTCCAAGCATGGTGGGGCTCAGGGGCTGGAAGGAGAGAGAAAAGCTCTGGGGACAAGCCCCAAGGAAGGAGAAGAGAGTGGAGACCTACCTCTCAGCCCTGGTGAGCCCCGGCCAGGTGGGCTGGCCCAGCCAAGGCTGGAGAGATGTGAGACACTTCAAGAGATGGCTCTGTGCAGCAAGATGTCCCTATTATTAACAGCAACTTCTTGTCTTCTACATGTAGAACATCTCCTCTTGCCTCGCCTACAAGCAGCATCCTCTTCCTCTCCACCCAACCCTAAGTAAGAGAGAAACAAGAACACTGATCTTGGGTTTCTGACAGAATGGCAGTGGACTGCACCCATAATTGCACACACTGGGTCTTGCCATGTGAACTAGAAGAGTTTCAATTACAGTAATTTTCAGTTAAGTAATTTAAGTCTAAAGCCTGCAAAACAGAAAGCTACTTGACAGTTAAGTGCAGTTGCATCACAGGGGTTCAGGGGATAAAAAAGCTTTTTTGGCAGAAGGAAGGCTTACTGACATGCTCAGTAGCCTGGAAAGATTATTTAGAGCTTTTTCAGAAGCCAGTTTCAAATGTCTAAATTTCTAGAAATGCACATAAAGTCTTAAACTGTGAAGCTATTCTCCTGTCCTCAAGGAGCCAAAAAGCAATGCAGGATGCAGAGATGTAACCTGCAAGTAGAATATGACTGACCTCACAGACCACAGAACTCACAGTTCTTCGAAACTGACACACTATATATCCAGCATAAGAGGCCAAATGGACATATACTTGGAAAAATCCTCAATTTTCCAATAAATGCAACTGTTATGCATATTAGCCCAGGAAGAAGTCTAAGAAAAAGCCTAGGTATGGACTTGCAATTCATTGGTTTAGTTGTTCAAGTCCAATATCTCTCCAATGTCTTGTCCCCAGTCAGTTTACTTTGGCATTGTCCAAAAGTTTTTTACCTTACTATGTCTTTGGTATACCATGTAGAAAAAGATGGTAGTTCTTATTCTATTTTTAGTACCAAAGCTGCATGCCACAGAAACACCATCAGTAGAAGACACCAATTGATGGGCCAGGTGAGCTAAAACTAGAATCTGCTCTTTTGCTTCTATGCCAACCTTCCCATTATAGAGCAGTACAACGTGTGAAACTGGGGCAAACTGAAGCAGCAAAGACGTAGCCACTTTAAAGTCTCATCTGGTGGATAAATACTTGTGAATGAAGTTTTGCCTTCTTTTTTCTCAGTATCTGGGTGATGAACTTGACATATTGCAGGGCGTTATTTACATGTGTAATGTGCCCAGCTTTGTGATTATTCATAATTTGTTGAAAATTAAATCCAAGCTATCTCAAATCAAGATACAACCCACTCATAAGCTCAGTCACCAAGTATAAAGAGCAACCCTTAAACATTTAGATCCAAATATTTTCAGTCTCCAGGAAGATCCACCCAAGAGCCCACTAGAAATAAATACTTGCTGAGGTGGAAGGGATGATACTAGAAACTAAAAAGAATGTGTTAGAAAATCAAATTAAACAGTTAGACATTATTCTCAAAAATGAGAGAATAGTGACAGACTGGAATTCTGCAATACCAACTTTCCAGTAACACTTCTTTGTTGCTCATAATTTAAAATAAACAAGGCTAATGACATTTGGGTTTTGCTAGTTTGATGAAATACAGCCATCTCTGTGAAGGTTTTATTTTCTTCATCTTCTTTCCCAGAACATCTTTAATATCTACTTGTATGAGAGCATGTGTTTAGATACCACTGCGAATACAGTTTACTTTGGGTTCAGATTTTTCTATTCTACTTGAAGCCAAGTTAGGTCCTATTTTCGCTGAAAACCCATTATCATGAAGTGTTGAGCTCTGGGACTTTCCATTCCAATCCATCTTTAGTAAGGGTACATACATTCTACACTAGGTTTGCTCAAACACTGTGTCACAGGTAACTAACGCCTTTAATTGCAAGTAGTTTCACTGCTGCAGATTTGAATTTGAGGTAAATTGGATTCCAAGGGATCCAGTTATATTATAACCTGTTTGTAAATTCCAATGAACAAGCCCATAAAGGTAAGGTCTAAGCTGATGAATTGGCAAATGTCCCTTCAAAATGGCAGCCCTTGATAACATGTTCCTCCACTCATTGTTTTTGAAGGAAAGCTCTGGGTTTTTGTCTCAGAGACACTCACTCATGCTCATAGTACTACTCATAGTAGTACTACTCATAGCAGTCAGTATTTGATACTTCTCATTTATTGCTACAGTTACATTTCTTTCAGTTCCTTCTTGGGAACCCTGATTTTCCTGTTATCCTTTTGCTTTGAGGTTGTTCCTTGTTTTCCCTTAATTATTTGATTTCTCAGCAGAACTGGTTCAAAAAAATCACTCTATAAAATAGTCCCAAAACAGACAGACATGGGCTTGAAGAAAATATAGAATCAAGGAATAGGAAGAACATACTGAAATAGCTCATCCTCTGTAGGTCCTGAGAACAACACTTTGTGCTGCTCTCCTATACGCATTAGACAGTGCTAGTCCTCAGCAGTTAAAAGGCATTTTAATTTCTGATGAAAAGTGACACCCTCGCAAGAATTTGGAGCAAACCCTTTGCTATTGACTGCAAGCGTGTAGTTACTGAATTTGCAGTACGACTGTAGAGACAGCTCAGCCAAGTGGAAGACGGGAGGTGGGGAAGAGCAAGGGGCCTCTTTCCCCCATGGCAGCACCCAGGTGACCCCTTCACCCCGCTGCCTACCCAGCTGATTACTGGCACTGCACCCACAAGCAAACTCTTCGTGTGCTCTGCCTCCACAAAGGCGCCCTGTATTAATGTCCGCGCTGTCTCTCTCCTGTAATTACACACTGCCAAGGTGAACAGAACAGCCTCTTTTAAAAATAGATTCTGTATTTTAAGCAGCAATATGAGTGCTTTTGAAAAGGAAAAATACAAGGTATAAAAGCTTCCCAAAATAGCAGCGTGCGGCTCGCCCTGGCTGTGCTCAGGTGCAGCTATGCATTACTCCAGCTTTTTGATAACATCCTGTCTCTTGTGCTGAAGTTACCAAGGGGTTGTGAGGGCGGTACTAAATCAGAAATGTGTAGTGGATAGGACCAGTCCAATCTCAACAGCAGCCAGAAGGGAATGGAATATAAATCAAGCTAAGTTAAAATAGCCATCCCAATTGCAAAACAGTCATGGTGTTTTCTTTAAGGGGGAAAAGAAAATAGTGTCCTTAAAAGGTGCCAGATTGGCAGGGAGGGATAATAAAAAAACTTCTGACTTTGCAAGTTTCTCCTACCCCTATGCTATGGTGCCTCTGCTCTGCCCAGCACAGAGGAAGGTCGGGGCAGACGGCTTGGCACTCCTGGGAAAAAGGAGCAGCATCAGAAGACTCACATTTCCACCTGTAGTTCCCTTGCCCTGGATCTTCCATCTGGGCAAAACAGTGCAGTTGCTGTGAAATCAGCCCAGTGGCACTTAATTGGTACTGAAAGTGAGTCACACCACCAAGACTCGAGTGATGGCAGAGGCAGCTCTGCCAGGCTCCTTGCAGGCTGGCAGGCAGGCAGGGGGGCAGTGCATTGCCTCTGCTAAGCCTGCCCACAGTGGTGCCAGACACTGGCTTTGTTTTCCTGCTATAGAGAGACCCATCCCTAGGGAACAAAGCAGAAACCCCAAGTTCACTGAAGGCCAAACAACAGCATGTCATCAGGCATTGCTGGCTTTGGCCACAAGCGAACTGAAGATCTGGAGATGTCCTGCTCCTCATGAGAAGCTCAGCGAGGGCTGGTGCAGCCAGGCAGCTCTGCCAGCTGCTCAGCATAGCATAAGCCCAGGGCCTTTCACCCCGGGGATTTGCCCATTTTGGGTGAGGAATATGGAAAGCGTGGCAGTTGCTAGATGACATTTCTAATGGTAGTTAATAAGCTTGTTTTCTGGTTGCTGATTTCCTGCTACAAATCAGAGATTGGTTCTCAGTACGAAACAAACTCCTTCTTCCTTATACAGGAGATCTGATGACTGATTCATAAATAATGGCTTTGGGTTGGCGGAAATGAGATAAATTGCTTTCATTAAAATTCACATAAAACAGCAGCATAGTCCCTGCTTGCCACCACAGATTGAACAAATGTGCCAACATGCACGTTTTTCATTTTGCAGCCATTGATATTATGAAGTTGTTCCTGGACCTAATAGCTTTGAATGTTCATTTTTTAAAGTAATTAATATGAAGAGCCATGTTGGAAAAAATTGCCTCACCCTCCATAAAGTTATTTGCAAGCTGTAGGCATCAATAGTCGTTTGTGTGGCTATTCTTTTTTTGAATACTGACAAATGCACAATTTCAACTTTTTCAAGTGAGGAAACGCTTCCAAGATCTTTCTGGAAGCCCAGAGGAAATACGCTTAGGTGATTCCATTTTATTAATATAATAGTGCTGCACTCTGCATGAATCTGCACCTGCTGTGTTAGAAAAAGGTTTTGCAGTTACAAACTGCAGAACGAACTACATGAGGGGCTTGGGGGATTTCTTTTTTCCACAGGAACAGTAACTTTACAAGAAATTATTAAAAACTCCACCATTCTCAGTGGTATATGTCTTAGGAGATAGCTTCAAAATGCAACCTTTTTAGAAAACAGACGGTGCAAGACAAATACAGACTTGAAGTGGGGCTTATCTGTCCCATGGATGTTTCCCAAAGACTGAGCTGCTCAAACCATGTTTCCCTTTAAGATCATCAGAGAGAAAGAGGTACTCCAGATTCAGTTCGTCCTAGAGCAGCCATCTAAGCTGGGTCAGATAAACCATTCCTCTTGCTCCCCACTGACCCCATGCAGAGCCTCTGGGAAAAAGTTTCAGCTTAGAGTTTCATGTACCCAAATTATTCCACAGGAATCACTTTCTAAAATGGACATTTTATTCCTCCAGAAGTTGAGCTATGCTGAGAATTTATACTGGAAAAATATAAAATANGGGGGGGAGGGTAGTGCTGAATTACCAGAAATGGACATCAGGAGCTCTGGCAGTCCAGCCACGACTCCCAGATTTTGGCCCGCCAATCATGGAGCACCTCCAACACCTGGACTAGGGCACCACCACTGCCACTCTGCCTTCAGTGGAAATTTTGTCTACCAAGACGCATGGAGATTAAGAAAAAATGCTGAGGGTTGGCAGCAGGCCTGGGTCTAAAATCTGAGTGTGCTGAAGAAAAAGGCAGCTGTCTGTAACAGGCAGCTGTAGGAATCTGTTTGATGGGTCAGGTTGGCATCTCTGAGTAAAACAAAAGATGGAAGAAAGCCGTCTGTATCTTCTCCAAGGAAGCCTTTACAAAAGTGGCTCCTTCATAAATGCAGAGCAAGTTGGTGGATAATATCAATTTTATGTTAAGGTTTAAAAATAAAAGCTGGGCCATCAGAAACATCCTGAAACTTCAGCCTACCACTGAGTGACAACTGCATGAAACAGACCCAGAGCAGTGGAAAATTTTAAGCCATAAATTAGCCTTGAAACTAGTAGGCCGTGTTGTTTTTATTCTGGGGGAGGTTCTTTATTAACTCATCTGTCTAAACATATGGATCTTGACAAATGAAAGCTGCAGGGAGGATCTGCTCCTGTCCTGCAATGGAAAACACTTAAAATTAAATTACTGCAAATATTCCTATTACCTTGTCTTAAATGGCAAAGTACCACAGCAACTGTTGCTCTCTATCAGTTCAGCTCACAAGGGGCCTATTTCCTGAAGCTAAAATGGAAGGAATTTTTAGTCTGAAACTTTTTCTTCAGTTAGTTCCTGCCCACTTTTACTGAAAGGAGATAAATAAGTTAAGTTTTTGTTCTCTGTCATGTATCCTAACACTCCCATGTGCTGGACACCTGCAAAAGCTAGCAAAGCCAGCTTGTTTACTTAGTGCAATTTATTTGACCTTTTAATATATTTGAGTAAGGATTATACCTAAGGCAACTTTACAGAACAGATTTGAAAGGTGACCTTCAAAGGAAACATCAAAATCTTTCTGAAAAAGGAAACTTTGGAAATATATGTGAAAAAGGCTGCTTTTCAGCTAAGCTCCTGACTCAGGACTCCCTGGCTTTTTGGCACAGGTACGTACAGAGCAGTGAGTTCACCTTGCCTACAGCAGACCTACAAGCACTATCATAAAATACTGAAGGGCCCAAGAAAGCTTTTGGGTGGCTAGTTCCAGAGTTTCCCTAACAAATGTCTTCTATCTGCTGGCTGAGGCAGCACTGGTTTTGATGTTAACCTGCATTTTAATCCTTAACTGCAAATCCTTTTTGCCCTTATGAAGCTGGGATTGTCTAGGTCAAATGGAGCTCTTTTAGGGCGGGATGGGAGCAGACAGAGGCAAAAGAGAATGTTTTATTTTAGTCATTGTATAGTACCTTACAGTACTCACAAACCTGTGCTGGCCCAGGTCAGTGGCAGGCAGAAGGCTGCCCCTGCCATAGGGGCAAGGTCCTACAGCCAGTAGAACTGCACATCCTTAGGGAAAAACTGGCTCCACTTGGCTTTTATTTCTGACCACATCAGACAAGGGGTTCCATGAGCTTCAACATACAGTGTTAGTTTGACTGCATGAAGGAATGTGTTTGTCCCATGCAGAGCATTTTCCCATCACAGGCAGATACTGGAGCAGCACTTTCCATGCAGCAGGCCATGCCACCTCTGGGGGACGAGGAAGACTTCAGAATTTGTTGTGGTGTGCAATGGGCAGAGCTGTCTCAGAGATTGCCTCACTGGCAATCTCATTCACATCACAGATGAGGCCCACTGCATGGAAGTGATGTTTCAGCAAGGGCTGAAAAAAGCCCTTATCATATGACTATATGATGTCATATAGTTCCTTCAGGAGCCACTGGGAGCTCTCCAGAGACCTCTTGAGATAACATTTCCCTGAGGTCGTACCCCTGCCAGACAGGGTAGAGGGAGTTAAATTGTTTGAGGACAGATGCAAAGGATCTAAAATTTTTAAAAAATTAATTGTTGAGGCCTGGGGAAGTAGGTGCCCTTTAATACTGAGCAGGTGCAATTGCTATCTAGGGCTTCTTGCCAAGACAGCTTGCAGTGGTATTTAATGGTTACACACATTTATCTCAAACCTTAAGATCTTTCACACTAAATCAGAGAACACTCATAATTAGGAAATTTCTGCTTAGAAAATCATGCCTAGAATGCTTGTGGAGCAGTATTTTTCCCTCACTTCTTTCTGCTTGTTCTTTAAGGATAGCATTGAGTTAGGAACATCTGTAGTCATACGGCTTTAGAAAGAGAGGGACAACAAATTGAGAAAGACTTACATGAAGCTCACCAGTGTTTGAAGACCATCATTAAGAAATTCATTTGTTCACTGGCAGTTTTTCCCTCAGATTCTTATATTCTGGTCTGATCTGCTCTGAGACAAATCCTGCAAAATCCCCTGGCAATGTGAAAGAGCAGGCTGCTTGCCCAAGGAACGAGCAAAGCTTATGAGCTGTAACAGTCCTATAAAAATAACAGATATCTTGAAAGGTGAATCCTGGAGAGTTCACTGTAGCGAGAGCTCCTGCTGACTTTACATCAGTGAAGATTTCCCAGAGGAAATGGTGTTCCTGCAAAGTAGTGAATAGCCTTCTCATATCAAACTCATACCAAAATCATATTATTAGGAGCTGGGAATGTCTCCAGAAGTTGCTCTGGAGGAGCAAGAATTCATTCTTAAATAATAAGGTCTCAAAATGAATAAAGAAATGTGGAGGCTGAGAAGACAACCATCAGAAATCTCTCTGTTTTCATCAGAGCTCAAGAAAATGTGTTTTCAAGTAATTATTAGGGAGTGAACACTTGAGAGAGACAGAGAAGACAGAGTGCTTAAGTATGGACTCTTTCATGAGAAGGTATACAGCCTGATCATGTTGCAAATAAAGACTGCTAGATCTTTACTGAATTTTACCATAATAAGCCAATTAACCAGTGGAGAGGTGTAAGTGCAGTATCTTCTGTTGAAAAAAGAAAAAAAGAAAAAAAAAAAAAAAAGTGGGTCCAGTGGGATCAATCACTTTAAAGCAATAAAAGGTCTTGGTAGATGATCCAGTGGAGGTGAATGGAAAGCAAAGCAAAGGAGGCATTAACACGCTGAAGCGAAGGTATTTATGAACCGAGGTGAAACATTTGTGAAGATTGCTTTGCAGAGCTTTCTCAGCCCCGTGACTGAGCAGCAGACAGCATAAAACTCCGCTCTTCTCCTGCCAAATCAGGATGGTTTATGAAGTCACTTACTTCTGTCAAACAGCTGCAGCTGTAATGCTGAGAAGAGGCATTTTCCCCCCTTACCCCCCCCCCCCCCCCACCATTCTAT
>VZRO01005478.1:857484-939195 GCA_013397915.1 Daphoenositta chrysoptera | reverse complement strand
GGGGGCATGGGATGGGGCGGGGGAGGAGAGGGGGGGAGGGAAAGAGGAGGCAGGGGAAGGAGGGAAAGAAAGGAAAATAAATAAATAAACAAAAGGAAGAAACTTCTCTGCGCGTTTCCCCCTCAGCTTTTTCAGAAGGTCAAAACAATTAAGTTGACTATCGCTACTTTTTATCGCTATTAAATTTCCACCCACTTCCACGCTATCTGCAGGGATTGAAAGTGCAGTTATTCAAACGCCGCGGGAAGGCTGTTTTCAAATACAACGTTTGCTGCACTCCCCAAAGCGCTGGAAGTCTACAGCTATGACAAGGCATAGGTTTCTCTTTTTGTAATCACACGGTTACTTTGGTGATACCACAAGTGCAACTCTGCCTTCACTAGTGGTAACGTGTACTAGTATAGCACCTGCCTCTCCTGAGGAGTCAAAAATTGCACCAGAGAAGAGGAGCCTTACAGCTGGTGCAAAACTAGAGTTACCGGTAGGACTGTGCTGCTTGCAGTGTGCCATGGCATCCAACAGGTACATTTTGTGTTCAGAGTCACACTAATGGGATCAACACTTGCCAGAAGCATGAGACTACACAAAATGGAGTATCATTGGGCATTCCTCATGTTAATGGCAGTTCTGGAAATGCTGAAAGCTTTCTGCATACAACCAGATGAGAGAAAGATGCTTAGTGCTACAAAAATAGTCTTTAACACAAAGACTTTACTAGCTTGGGGTTTTTGTTGGTTTTTTTTTCAGGAAATCATATTTTCCAGCTTTTGTTTTCCTTTGCATTGTCCCTTGGAAGGCTGTTAATATTGCAGTGTCCGAGCTCTGAGTTTTGTTTGGCCCCTGCTATTGCACACCAGTGAGGGTGGCCGCAGTACTGCCAGGAGACACAGCAACACCCACATGCACATGAAAGAAAACTGTAACAGCCACTTTCCAGAAGAATCTGCTAATAATTTTTGTTTTACCTTTTCAAATAACTGCTGGTGATTCAGGCTTGACATGGCTCCCATAATCTTCACATAATTAAGCAATTTATACCTTGTATCTGTGGGTAGACACTGCTGTCAACACTCAGGCCCGTTCTGGAAATTGCTGAATTGCTTTCTTTGGGAAAAAAGAACTAACAAACAACAACCACCTCTTGCTTTCTGCCACCTTTCATTAAATAATCTTAAATAACAAGACTGTAGAGTAGGGAAATTGGCTTGTGTGGGCCATTGCTTTTGAAGCTGATGTGACAGCTTGTTGCACGACTCTGTACGCATTCTTCCATTTCACTGTGACGAATGCAAGAGATGAGTGGAGTGAGAAGTTCTTCATTTTTGTTACTCTAAATTGGTAAAACGCAGCTTTGTTGGCTCTGGTGTTACACTGACATCAGTGTAACACAGCAGCAGTCTGGAAGTGGCCATAGTTTCAGTAGGATGGGCTGAGGAGCCCCAGAGTGGACTCCATACAAACCCAGAGTCTTGATGGCCCCACTTCCACTGCAGCATCAATGTCAGAGGGAACAGGGAGAAGTCTTGCTGCCCCCACAGGTTAACATTTGCCTGTGTAACAGGATATTCTGAGTAATATATGTGTTGTCCTCCGTTTCTGAACTTTTTTTGCATGGACAGGGTTGTCCCAAATATATGTATCATCAAGGAGCCCTACAAGGGCCCCAGGACATCTGGACTCTGAGAGGGAAATAGGAAACTTGTGCTGGGGGTGAAACAGGCTGCAGTGTCAAACTAGACATTTAAAAGAGATCCAGACTCTGCAACACATGGACATAAATTAAACTGGGGAAAAAAAATAATGTTAGGCTCGTGGAATCCTCAGTCAGAGGTGAAAAACACTCTTTGTTCTTCTCCTCCCCACAGTGAAATAGGATGATTTCTTTCATAACTGCACCGTCCAAACCACTTTCTAGGTTCATGGCTTATTTCCATTACTTTAGCAAAGGTGTGTCTCATTCTGCATGTAATAGTTGAAAAAGGGGGTACTTGGTAGCACATTCCAGGTTAGCTACTCCATAACCACACAGAACACTATCATGAAAGAACAACTCCTCAGTCTCATGCAAAGGGAGGAGAAATTGAATACAGTTAAGAAAATACAGATGCAACCCAGTTACTGGGAGGATTTTTCCAGTTGTTGGATGTTGCAGATGGTGGAAGAGTCCCTCCAGACAATATCGGTTCACTCTTCATCCTGGCACATGCTGAACTCATCTGCACAAAGCAAAAGGACACACTAGAATTAAGTTAAGGAATCAAACAGTTTTTCATAGAATAGCTCATAGACCATTTTTAGGTATTTCTCCCCCATTTTTTTTCTTTTTTTTTTTTTTTTAATGAGAAAAGCAGTTATGTTAAAAACATCACGGGGAGTAATTCTGAACTGGCAGAGAGATGGGATAGATGATTGAATAGATTCTTTCCATCTCCACATTTTGTAATCTATGAACTCACCTTTGGGAAACTTTTCTCATTTCAGACTGAGTTTCACTCCCCCAGGGTTGTCTGAAGAAGGTGAGATATTTAACCTAAGCAGCATTAATGCTACCACTGCGTTTTGGCTTTAAAAGCTAGCAAGATGTCTCAGCCCAAAGAAGCCATCTCAGCGTGACTCTTCTCTTGTTTTCTTTCTTCCTGGAGGCCTCTCCACAATTCCTTCTGCTGGTGCCTCACATTGCAAGCCAGAGGTACTGTCAGCAGGATGTGCTGCAGAGCACATCCATCCTGAGGTGTGCTGCACCAAGCCCCCTGTGCCTTCCTTTTGTGTCCCGGCTTGTTCCTCACAGGGAGAAAGCTCACATGAGGGACACCACTGGAATATGGTGTCCAGCGCAATTTTTAGCAAAAAGCTCATCTTTCTTCCCTGCATTGGCTGGTCCCCTCGCCAAGGACTGTCGAGGTATGTGTAAGCCCTGAGAAGTCCTACAGCTCCATGCTGCTTCCAACACCAGGTTGGTGCTTAGTGAGCATGGAAGTGTCCTTAGCCAGTATCCCATTTAATGGGGCTCATTATAATGCAGGGTAACTGGGTGGCAAGAATCCGAGTAATTCTTTTAAACTGAGGAATCCGCAGAGAAGTTCACGTGGGATCTAATGACTCACAATTCAGTGTTCCTTCAGAGGGCAAACAGCAAATTAGGGGAGAGCCTTCAAAAATGAAAGGTGTGGAGGAGAGGACTGGAGTCACCAAAAGCATTCCAAAGCACTTGATCAAGCACCCGGGAAGGAAGAGTGAGAATAGTTTGTAGGAGTGACAGTCTATGCACATGTGGTGATGTATTGCCAGGCTTGCAAAAGGATCAGGGACATCCCCAGCTGAAGAGAAACTGATTTTCCTGGTTTCATTCCCGTGCAAACCACTTCTGTCACAATACCCAAGTGTTGCTCCACCTAGGTTGGTTTCTTCTGGGTGGTTGATTTTACTCCAAGCAACTGCATTTATAGCCAAAAGCCGGGGACCCAGAATAATGTTTAATTTAGTTTACAGCTCAGGGGGTGTAAGCAGGAAGTAATGTGGATATCAGTTCAGGAAAAAAGCTAATAACCTGGAAAAAGAGACATAAGAGGACATTCACCCATTTCAGCTAGAAAAGTTTGCCATCGCATGGTGCTAAGAGGACAGCATCAGACTGATATCCAGTGGTCTACAGGTTTTCTTTATATTCTTATTAAACTTTCCGAATTAGAGACGGTGCAAACTTATGTAAATAACAGTATGTAATACATAACTATTTTTGGTGTAAAAATTACACCTGGGGCCAAGAAACAATTAATATTTGAAAAAGAAAAACCTCAGAAAAGTCTCATTGCATTTATATTTCTTTTCAGACTGGAGCTTTGTGGCTTGGAGAATGGATACACTGGCCTTTTGCTGGTGTGCTCTTGCCACAGACATCTGAGTGCAAGGGAGCTCAGTTGTCCTCCCCAAACCCCGAAACATGCAGACTCCTGTGATCAGGAGCCTATGCTGGTCTTGCCACAGATTTCCTGTGCGGTCTTGGATAGGAAGGTGTCTGTGTGCCTCAGTTTTTCCATCTGTAAAATAAGAGCGATGTTACACTGCTTCACCAGTGCAGCTAAATTTCTACTTTAAAAATACTCTGTGACCTTTGGGTGAATGGTGGTAATGAGCTGTTTGCCTTATTTATAAGTATCATTTGCTGTGATATAAATATTTTTTTGTATTGTTCGTACTGTGTTTATTTTGTGCAAGTGAATACAGTCCCAATGAAAGCAGGAGACAGAGTATTTTGCTTTCCCACGTAACTCAACCAGCGTTCCCAAATTCTGATCTCTTAACACCTCTGCTATTGCAGTCCTGGGCCTCTCTTGAGCAGAACTGCTGATCATGCCAAATTCTCTGGTGTTTTGTAATGTGGGCTAACATGCGCCGAGGTTTGGATGAGACCAATAGACTCATTTTCACTTAGGGCCTGCGGCAGCACTGAAGCTGGAGAGAACAGAAGTGAAAGGTCAGTGTTTCCCTTCCCTGAGCCACACAGCTCCTGTTTGAAAGCAAATAAAAATATCATGTGACTCTTATGATTTTTAATTTTTTTTTTGATAGCTGTAGTGCCTTTCTTCCAACTTTACACCAAGAGGACATTCAGATGTTATTACTTTTGTACATTTGCATTGTTCCTTGGAAGGTTTGCTTGAAATAAAAACAACCGTAGAGCTATTACTTCTCTCATTTTTCTAATTTTGTGTGTCTCAGTTTATGTGTAGAGTGTTAGCCAAATTTGGCTGGCTTTCTGGAACAAAGTTGGTGAATATGACCATGCACTTTGAGAAAATAAGGTCTAAATAGACATGGACAAGCAATTAAGTTACTGCAACCTAAGGAATGCCTCTAGAGAATAATTAAAGTGAGCACTTAGCTTGGGTGAGCTGGGATCATGTGCACAATAAATTACTATGGCTTGGAAGATGATTAATAAATTGTTAAGTCACAATAAATTGATAATTTACTATGTCTGTGTCCTGAAGGACATGGCAGTATCCCCTTTCCACTTCCAAGGGGCGGTTTCAGCTGCTTTTCTGGGTTTCCTCTGGAGTCAATCAGAGAGGCACACACAAGCAAACAGATGATCCCACTTATTTTGTGCATTCTGTTTTGGAATGGTAGAAATCAAACACTTCGATAGCTAAAGTTGGTCAGATGAATGTCATATTAAATATATAAAATGGTATTATTTTCAGAACCTCTTCTTTTCTTGAAGGGGTGTAGCCATTGAATGATAGAATCCTACAATGCTTTGGGTTGGAAGGGACTTCAAGGATCATCTAGTTCCAAATTCCCTGCCATGGGCAGGGACATCTTCCACTAGACTGGGTTGCTCAGAGTTCCATCCAACCTGGCCTTGAACACTTCCAGGGAAGGGGTGTCCACAACTTCTCTGGTCAACCTATTGTAGTGTTTCACCACCCTCACAGTAAAGAATTTCTTCCTAGTAATGATAATATGTGTATATATAAAACCTTGAGACAAGCTTAGCAACTCAATATACACGCCAAATATCTGAGAAAGTTGGTAATGCAGCCAAGCCCTCATATACCACTACCACCACCCCATTTGTTTTGAGAGAAGTTCTGCTGTGGACAACCTTATGATCTAAGAAGGACTGCCTCTCAATAGGTGTACTATTTGAGACAGCCATGTCATGTTTCTGAAGGAGCCATCCAAGCAGCACATAAGGAATTACTTCAGTACAGAAAGACAATCCACGAAGACATTTTATCTCCAGTTACTACATACCATCACACCCTGGAACCTACATAGAAAATCACTGAGCCATTGCTGCTTAAGCTCCTATCTAGCTATAAACTCAGTGCTGCCTTCCAAACCTTCATCCAAGACCTGATATCCAGGTCCCTGTTAAAGGAGACACTGGATGGAATGTATTGCATGGCACTGCCTCATCACAAGCAGCATGGTATAAAACGTCTGTGGCAAGGCATACGGATCAAATCCCAGAAAGAGTGATTAGCAAATAAGGGTGAATCCCCAGAAGTCTGAATCAAGTAGTCACTAAAAGCATTGAACACTGCTGAGAATTTTATGAAAAACGTGAAAACATATTCTAATGAGATTGCTCACAATTTTCATCTCTAATTACATGAGAAAGACTGCAAAAACAAAAAGAAAAGAAAAAATAGTTGTGTGTTTTCCACTGGCACTTCTGCGACAGGCACTCACATTACCATGAGAAACATCAAGCTGCAGAAGAAGGAAAATGAGCTGTTGTGCAACTTCTGTGAAACTTTGAATTTATTTAACTGAGATCAGGAGTGCAAGTTAAGCCTTGTATCAGAAACCAACCTACTACATTATAGTCTGCCTGCCTGACATTGCTCTTATTCTTGGTGGTGAAGGTCTTTCATGGAAACAGAAATATAGAAGTTATTGTTATCCTGAGTATAACACCTCACCGTGCAATAGTTCCATTGTGATTGAAATGAGTTTTTAATCTGGCAGAGTTTATAATGAGCCAAATTTGAGCAGTTACAGGCCCAGGTCCCTTGAGCACCTTACAGGGAGAGAGCAGAAGACCTTGATGCTGACCAAGCAGCTGGCCGGGGAAGCCCTGCTGGTGGAATCCTCTGCATTTCCTCTTCATCAAACCTCAACAAAAGTTTACAGAGAACAAGCAAGCAGTCCCTTCCCTACTCAATATGGTATATTTTCATGTGATAAAGATTTAGGTGCATTAATTTTCTGCTCTAATTGAGGAAAAACAGGGTATCAGGATATACTCTCTGCTGTAGATACAATACGCGTAATGGCATAATTGGAAAAGGGGCTCCATGTTTCTCCTCCTTCCTGGAAATAAATTACTGTAAAAGTATAACCAAAAGCAATAAAAGTATCAGCTGGGAAAAAAGAAAGAAAGAAAATTGAAGTTCTTTAGTAAAGACAGTAAAGCAAACAAGCAGGCATGGATTTATCAGTGTGAGGGGAGGAAAAGGAGAGAACAGGAATAAAGTAGAGGGGAGCACACAGAAAGAAGACATGGCACTTGTCTCCTTGGAGAAGGATTCTTTTTCCAGAGATTAAAGGAATCACTTTGTCTCCTAGAATTTTTTTCTTAAGAAAAACGAAGTGGCAAAACCAACAGAACTTCTCCAGACGCAGGCTTAATGGAAACGGAGGTGAAATCTCTGTGGGCTGCAACTGAAGTGCCCGTTAGTGAGAAGGAGGAGGAAGAGTCAGGAATCCAGTGTGCTGGAAAGGGAGGCAAGCCTGAGGGATGGCACTTTGACAGCCGTGGCCATGGAGGAAAGCCTGGAACAAGCAGTCGTGAAAGGAGCTCAGATCCGATAACCTCTGTGATCAGGCCACATATCACAAGCTAAAGTGAGTCCACTAACAAAACCTCATGACATGTTTGCTAAAATTTTGCTGAAGGCATTTTAAAATTTGGCAAATGAAAAAGCTACATGCTCTTTTCCAGACTTTCCCAGGGAGGAAGTTTCTCTGCCCCAGACCTCTCTTCAGAGATACTTGGGGTAGCTTAGAGTATCACTACAGAACTGTTCGTCATCTATGATAGGTCTGTGTGAAATTCAGTGTGGTGCTCTCACTGAAACTACCCTTTCCTTATTTTTCCCTACAAGAACTGCTACTTGTGTACCAAGTCAGTGAGGGAATGTGACAGTTCTCAGCTACTACTAGCTACTAGAAATCAGTTATTAGACATGAACAGTAGTTTGGGTTAAATTTACTTGGAACAATTTATTTACGAAAATGTTTATCATCAATGCAAAAAGAAGGCTGAGTAATTCTAATACACATGAACACCTTAATTATTTCAAAGCTTCTAGCATACATTTAAATTTGTTATCTCTTCTGTTTTATATCCTTATTTTGGTTGACACACCTGTATGTAATATTTAAATCTTCTATCAATATAGTTTCTCATATTTTATGTTCTTTTTATTCTATTCTTCAAAATTATGTTTAATAAACACCCAGATTTTGGTACCACTGAAATTACCAAAAATATGTTTATGAGCTCTATCTTTTTAAGAGCAAATATAAAATCAAACTGGAATTTTTTTAGTTTAAGCCGTTTTCAACTTCTAAATGCAAAAAGGAGCAGTTTGAAGAAATTTTTGAAGTGTTGTCTGAAATATCTCCTTACTTAAAACAAAGCCATATCACATCAGCCTTAAACTTTACAAAAATATCCTCCTTTGCCAAGAGACCACATGAGAAGCTTCAGGTGGGAAAAAAATTAGGCTTACAAAAGAAGAAGAAAAAAATATTTGGTCTTCCAATAAAAATCAACATGGAACTGCTACTGTAGTTCCATTAGAAAGACTCATAAAAACAGTTCCCGTTGCTCTCTAGTAGGTCTCATTTCCATAAGCAAAACCCCTCTTTATTTCTTCCACAGTTTCTTATAGGTCTTTAAGGAGCTATGAAAAGTCTCTTGCCAACAGGGAATTTCTTGCAGAAATAAAGTGTCTTAGGAAACCTTTTTTTATAGATGTGGAAACATTAATGATTAAAGGCGTGATCCTTCAGAGCTGAGTGTTTGCAGTTTCTGTTGGCTTCTGTGTGAATTACAGATGCTGGGCATCTTTTCATATCAGACATAGTATCTGCATACCTCAATTGTTAGGTGGTTGTACTAGGCTTGTCAGAAACCTTTGTGCTTCGCCTTCTGAACTACACAACACAAGGTTCTCATACTGAAACCCAAGAGTTTAAAATTCAGGATTCATGTCCCTAAGTTCATGGGACAGACTTAAAATTCATGAGCTTTTTCAGTTTTTATGTGATTCATGACTTTGAATCTTTTTTAAAGTAAGTTTCTTGCCTTTTAGGTTTTCCCTGCAGAAATCAAGGCTGGAAATGCACTTTTCTTGAGAATAGAATGGTTTACTTGCTGTCACCTGTCTCCTGCAGCTGGGGCTAAAGAAAGATGGCAAACATTTAATGTTGCACTACAGGCTCGATGTGGCTAGCTCATTGTCCCTCTTGCAGGTCTGGTGCTGTGCTCCTGCCTGTTTGTCCCGGCACAGCCCTGTGCTTTCTCAACACTTATAAGCTGGGGACACAGAATCAGAGCAGAAAATAAATCTGTGGGAGGCAGAGCTGCAGCTGCTGGGGGAGCTTATTTTATCTGTCAGCAACTGTACATGAACCCTCTCTACTGCAGGATAAAATCTGACAGAGAGGCATAAGTCCTGACAGAGAAAGTTTTATGTACATTAAAGTCCCCATCAACCTGTCAATGCATAAATGGCCATGTGCAATGTAAGTGATGATTAAAAGTGATCCAAAAGAAAGAATTTAAAAACCAAATGAACCAACCCACTACACCCGATCTACACCAAAGCTTCTTGATAAGTTAAACTGTTTTTAAGTCGGAGATCAGCAACAAAAGGCCTCACTGCCAAAAGGCATTTTAGACATTCAGCAGATTTCCTATTAAAATGTAAGATAAGAAACCATCAAAATATAAATGAAAAAGACCCCAGTCAACTGTATAAAATTTCTTGAGGAATCAAGGAAAGCGTGTCCCATTTGTGGGACCGTTTCCAGGGCCTTCTCCCTCTCCTTCAGCTTTTGTGCTTTTGTGTTT
Organism: Daphoenositta chrysoptera; assembly: GCA_013397915.1. Lineage (NCBI taxonomy): Eukaryota > Metazoa > Chordata > Aves > Passeriformes > Daphoenositta > Daphoenositta chrysoptera. The sequence goes on along the minus strand of VZRO01005478.1, from coordinate 929,600 downwards.
ATGGCAAAATCAGTTTAGAGTTGGAATGGCTACATTCAGCCTACAGCCCAATAGCAGCTCCTCTTGGAAAGATATTTATTGTTCCTGCTGCCTTTAATTGCCCAGTTAATCTGTGTAACCAAGTACTGTAATCCATGTAATCCCATGGCCTCTTTCACTTGTCCTTTATTGACCAGACAGGTATTTGTTATGCTGCTGCTTGTGTTCTTCCCTCCCCACAGCCTGTCAGCTCTTCACACATGAGGATTTCCCACCACACTCAGTGTTTGTACAGAGCCGGCACAACCAGCCTGAAGCTTCCAAGGGCTACCAGATAAAACAAACAAATACCCTTGAAGCCACCCTAGTAATTTGCTGAGGTTTATTTGCCTGTTTATACCAATGAAGCTGGCAAAGGGCAAGGGAATGAGAAGAAAAATGATATTTTGCTTAAAAAAAAAGAAAAAGAATAGAGTATCAAGTGTTGTGAGGAACCAAGCTCCATGTTTTTCATCATGCTGTCAGACCTCAGGGTAGTCACCTTCTGTGAAGGTACCAGAAAAAAACTCTAATTTTTCAAAGATGAAAATCAGCTTTATGTATTTGGTAAGGCAATGACAATTAAGTCAGTCATATTTCCTCAGAACCTTTCCATCAATATAAGACACTGATTTACCCCTCAAATAACATTGCAGTTGTGGGTCAAAAATATAATTCTTCATTTTCCTGCATTTGCATACTACTGAGGTTAACAGATGTACCTACTCCAGTGATATGTCTGTATGAATGTCTGCTCTGGACCTATACACAGAATAAATGACTGAGGATATTTGTCAGGCTGCCCCTGGGAGTGGCCTCATATTTTTTGGATAAGCTTCAGATAAAAGTCTAAACATCTGGATACTTATAAAAATCATCCAGAGCTCCTGGATGTCAAGTCTTTTCTCTCATTCATTTGGACTGAAATTGTCAGTGGGCACAGAAGTGTTGTAATGTGAGGCGTAATCAGCCAGTGGACAGAAATAGGAATCAGATGTCTTTCAAATAAAACTCGCCTCTCCACCAGCAATCCTCCAGCGAATCTCCCACACCTGTGGATGAGGGTTATGCTGCTGTTACTGCCATTCAGAACTCTTTTAATGCTGGATGTATTTTTTAAAAGACAGCTCTCGCAGCTTATAAAGCAAGGTTTTGGCTTCGGCTAATGAAAAGCATTAGTGTACTGTGGGAGGTGCAGGGAGAAAAAGATTATAATTAAATCTCTCCACTCCTCTCCCGTCTCTAAGGGCTTGGATAAGTAACAGTTCTGCTGGGCAGCTGAATTTTAGCTAAATAAGATAGCTGGGGGAGGGAGCCTTCTTGGTGGTTTCATATATGCTTGCACATGTGGTAGGGCCAGGGAACATTTCTGATGAAAATAAAATTGTTCTGGGCTCAATCCAGCTGAAAATACCGGCAGCCTGCCGGGCCCTGCAACTTTCATAAGGTTGCAGATCCTGGCTCCTAGCAGGAAGCTTGGCCCAGCCACCGTAGAAGGCCCAGCAAGCAAAACAATAGTTTTGTGCCTGAAAACTGCACATCAAATTGGGAGAGGCAGGAGGACGTGTGCCAACATGCTCCCTCTCTCCCAGTGCTGCCGAGGTTGGGCTCCTTCCTGTACCTTCAATCCCCCTTGCCCCACACCCTGTGAGCACAGCCAAGAAGTTACACAGGAGCCCAAAGCTGGAGGCAGTGGCTCCTCTGCTCACAAAAAAGGGCTGGTGGGCCTTGGTATCTCGTAGGCTGTTGGTGATGACCAGTGATGGTCTGCTGTAGGATGAACATGGTTCTCCTCTCATCCTCCTGTGTGTTCCTTTTACTGTCAGCCTCTCCTGAGTTTGATTTGGCCTTGAAGAGCAAATGTTTGTTGAAATGATTTATGACTTACGTTAATTTATGTAGCACCCTTTAATTACATCACAAGTGGGTCTTTATAAGAGGTAAGTTTGAAACAATGTAGGTGCAACATACCAAAAAATACAGCTATTGAAAACAGAAGACTAGAAGATCCCAAACAACATTTTAAAACTTCTGAAGGAATTTGATATAAAACCTTTTTTGGAGTATAGGGGGATGTTGGATTCCATGGCTTTGGATTGCCAGATTTGTTTAATATACTCTTAGGGTGAGAATGGAGACTGACCCTATGTTGGGAAAAAAAAAAAAAAAAGCTCATAAGCTTGGTCAGATGTTAGAGACATGGGCAACAAAAATGCTTTAAACTTAATGCTATAGAAGTAATTCCTGCAGCTGTTTGGACCAGTTTCAGCTCTGCATCATCTCAGTATTTGCATCTCATCACCCTAAAAATCACTGGTGGTCCGGAACTTCTCACATCATGACAAGATGGCCTGTTCCAGGACCAGAAATAGGGGAACATGAGCAGGGTCAGTTCACCTTTCTGACATACAATTGAATGCAGCTACAAAATTTTGCTCCTAAGTTTCTTTTAAAGGGGAAGAAGACAGGTTTCTACCAAAACACAACCATGATCCAGGCAACTCTGTACCTTCCTCAGGATTATAGTGCTCTGGAGGTATGGAAAGCCCCATAGCCACACCAGTTCCCACCCATGGAAAGTTGGTTTTTTTGAGAACGATGGGGTTTTTTTCAAAAACACTCCTTACAATGAATGTTCACAAGCACAGAAAACATGGAATATAATGAAAAATAATGTTGAAGTAAAACCAGGCTGTTAGTGCCTTTTATCATCTCTTTAATCACTGATTAAGCCCTTGCACCCACAGCCATTTCATGTAATTTAAACCAGCAGTAATTAGTCCCCATCCAAACGAATACTTAAAAACATACATCAACTCACGGTGAGAACTGACACCCCGAGATGCTACACACACACCTGCACACTGAACCAAAGCCTGCATTTTCCCTTTAATGTAGAGGAACAGCTCTTTTTCCTGTGACCATGGGGTTAACTTGAAAATTTGCCTGCCACTCTTTTTTTTTCTGCTCTAGAAAAGCTTACTCAAATATTTCAGCTGTGGTTGGAGAGCAGGCCTGATTCTGTACTTGGGAAGGGACCAAAAATTTTGCTCTTCATTTCAGTGTATTCAGGACTAGGCCTTAGCAAGCATCAGAAATCTAAGTAAGTATGTGTGTTTCAGAGTTTCTCAGCATCTTGGACTACCAGATCAGTCTCTCTTTAGAAGTATAGGTTTGAAGATAATGTAAATACCATTTATATATGCACATGCATACACACACTCACTCCATGCATGCATATACATATAAAAATATTACTATTTTACCAGAATTGTGCAAACCTGTTACCTGATCAAAATACAAGCCAATATTACTTTAATGGTGGAAATCTTTGCTTTTCACTGCAGTTGTCTTTGTTGGATTAAACGAAGACAACACTTTTATCGGAAATATACAGAGACATATATTCCAAATGACACAAAGCCCTGTTAAGCACAAAGCGATATTTTACTTTCAGTTATACTGATGTAACTGCTGCTCAAGATGAAAGCATCCCTCTGATCTTACACCAGGAAGATGTACTTCTTCTGAGCAAAAGACATGAAAGACCTGTCAGACTTGTGATCCTCAGTGGGATTTATATCTCTGTAAGTGGGCCTGTTTGAGTTGAATATGGGTGTACATTCATTAGGGGAGATTTTCTTCGTCCCCTAAGTGCAACATATGGATATGGACATGACTGCATTATGTATAAAAACGTAATAAAATGTTTTGCTTGCAAACATGCAATAGAACACTAACACATCATTTTATGGGAGAATATTTGTGCATAATCTGATTCTTACATTATAACGTTTCAAATATAGTATAATGCGCTCTCACTTTGAAGTGATAGTTTGCATGGAAAGATGACTCATGGGATAAGAGAAGAGCCCTTTGCTCTTACAAATACACTCTAAAAACAGGCTGAAGCTCTGAGAAGAAATGCACTGAATGGGTTTAGACCAGGAGCTCACTGATCTGGATAGCACTCCATAGGATCTTGGGAGCATCACTTGGGATAGACCCAGAACCAAGGTCCCAGCTGTCCATAACTCCCTGGAAGAACAATCTTCCCTTAAGGCCACATTGCAGCTTTGTCCATAATGGATAGAAGTTATGTACAATGTGTTCCACTTGTATAAATTGTGCCTCCACACCAGGTCTTTGATGTGCTCTCAAAGGAAGTGATGAATAATTTAAAATAAACACTGTGGGAAGGCCACATCTCCCTCCATGTCCCATTCAGCTGCTGTTTTTTGCAGAAGTGCCAGTCTTCATTCATCACAGTGGGAAGCAATATGTTATCTCCAGATAGTCCTGCGAGGGCTCTAAGAGTCACTCTGCCTTGGGCCAGGGCAGCTGGCAGTATTTCAGACCACATAAAAGCTGCCACATGATGGAGTCAGGACCATTTGCAAAAAGCTGTGAGTGCAGTGCATCGGGACAAGAGTATAATATGAGCAGGGAGGGAAAACATGACGAGGGAGGCAGTGAGAAAGCAGGGACACCAGTGCCTGGTGTAAGTCTGGGGTAGAAGGGACACATCTGCACACAGAATGGAAGTCAATAAAGTCACAATGTCTCAGGAAGCCTCTCGGAAGAGTCACGGGACTCCTTGCTGTATGTATGTCTAGAAATGCATGTCACAGCATTAGTGACAGACTTCCACAGAGAAGCAAAAGGGGTTGCTTCTTCCATCTTAAAAATAATTTCCTTATTGTAATGATGGTACACAATGACACTGTTCTCTCAGTATTTAGGTACTGAATTCCCCTTTTTTAGAAGGGACTTAAACTTGAGTGACCTGTGGACCCACCATCTATGTACTGAGCCCTCTTTGTTATTTGTGCTTTTTGGAGAGATTATGCTCTCATGATTTATATAAAGACTCTGCCGTCTTAGAGGGGATTTCATATGACCCCATGATCCCATTATTTAAGTACTAAGGTCCTTCTTGTTAGAGGCTACTTTAACCACCATTTACACACTCAGCTCCACAGAATGGGGCTTTCCCCACCAGTGTCAATAAAGTTAGCTTTTGTTCAAGTGCTCTTCCTCTGCAATTAAATCACACTTCAATGGCAACAATCCTATTTTTTATAGCATGGTCTCAGTCTGGCTGCATCCACCCATGCCAGTGGCATGTTAAGCAAAATCCAGACCCAAGAGTGGATGTTGACTGTGGGTTGTGCAGCCATGACTGTGGCTGTTAGTCCCATCAGTCAGCACAAGAGTGCCAGGACGGAGTATGGAATGGTGATGGCATCCTAAATTACTGTGATGAACTCCTTAAATAATACATGCTCAGGAAAACTCCGAAATCATTGCCACAGAAAACTGACGTGATGAAAAGAACTAACTTTGAAAGTACTACGTCCTTGCCTTTTTATCTCAAGCATTTCACATTTGTGCTTTGTGTGCAGTTATGCTGGTAGTATAAGATTAAAAGCTTTGGTTTAGCATGTTCAGGTAAAGAACGCTTAATAGAATTTTACAGAGAATAAATACTAGGACAGTTTTAATTATAAGTGGAGACAGGCTCTTGCAAATTTCAGAGATAAGAAAGAAAAGCCAGGAAAAAGCGTGGTGAGGAATAATGCTTTTTAGAAGACAAGTGCTGCATGGACCAGAGCATTTCAATTCCACAAACAAGAGACAGAAGGAGAAAAATAACTAGGTATAAAGGAACTATAGTGATAATATATAAGATGTGGCAGGAAAAAGATGATGCAGACACAAATATAGCAATGTGGAAAAGTAATACAGAAAGTCAAGGCACAGGGAAATAAATAGGTCTATTAAATACCCGTCTTTCCATTGTAGAACTGTATAGGTGGATCATGAAAGAAAAAGAGGCCTACGAGGAATTCCTACAGGAATTTCATTGTTTAGAGATGGCAAAAATTCTTTTAAAGATGTAGCCAGTGATGTTTGAAATAAATCATTCCATGAGACACTCCACAAACAGTGAAAGGAAGGTGTTGCTCACATGAGTATTACAGAGCAATATATCTACAGAGGGTATTAAAAATCACCTGTTCCAGAGGAAGATATATTTGAGGTGACCTTTGGCATATTGGTCTTATATTTAGGAGATACTTAATAGATTTTAGTGTATCAGGATAATTTCAGATATTTGAGATGTTGGCTTTGTGCCAGGATTCATGAAGGCAAATAGGTAGCTATAAACAAAAGTAATGAGAGGTTCTCTCATCAGACAGAAATTTTAAGAAAAAAAAGGAGTAAACAAAGTGAAAATTATCAATAAAGGAAGCAGAATAGAAGTCTTTCCTAGTCAGTTTGCAATTCTATTCTTTAAATTGTTCTAGACTGATGACTTAAAAAAAGTCACAATAGATTGAAGAAATTACTTTATTTGACCCCCATAAAAATACTTTATTTGGTATTCAAGTACAAAATGTTCTTAAAATAAAGCTGAAGCAAATTTTGAAATTAAACATTTCAGACTAAAAAATTCAAACACTTAGTTTTTAAAATGTCAACCCAATACTTTTCAGCTATTTTATAGGTTCTTCTTGTACCCATGCATGTATGAAAACACGTTTTCAGCTGTAATAATTTCAGAAATGTAACATTATTTCAGAAAATGTATTGGTCTGATTCAATTTTCATTTTTCAGTGAGAAGAAGGAAGTTTTAAAGAAACTTTTACACTCAACTGTAACAAGGAAATAATAGATGAGAAAATATGGCCAATCAATATGTTTGGAAATACAGTTATAGTTTTACACTTATACGTAACTGCAGGAACACAGATGTTGGAACATTATGTACAGTTCTGGTCATCCCATATTTATAAAAAGATGTTGAAAAACTGAAGATGTAAAAAAATGAGCCAGGAAAAATACTCCAGTGCTGGAAAAAAAAGAAATTCTGCACAGTGCAAGACCTAAAAATCTGATCAAAAAGAGGACGAATAAATAACTTGAATGTGCCACATGTTCTTTCATCACAAGATATTCTGGAACTAAAGTGAAGAAAAGTACAACTAAAGAAAATGTTTTGGAAAGCCAAAACAATTTATTGGCCCAAAAATCTTCACTTCACGACTAGATTTCTATATGGAAGACTGTGATTCAGAGAAACTCCAGGTAGAAAATGTGATATGGAACTAATTTAATTTAAAACAAACAAACACAAAAAACCTCCCAAAACCAAACAAATCTGAACAAAATCATGGCCTATTTTATCCTGGGAATTCAATTCTGATGATCTAATAGCCTTTCTGGGCACATCTGTGTGACTTGCTGACTGTTTCTATGGATAGCACTTTGTGGAGCAGACCCAAGTCTTCTTGCACATCCAATTTACCTTTTTTTGGCAGAGCACTGAGAGGAGAGATAGTTGTGCAGCTATTGCCAAAGCTAACAAGAAGCTTACACCAGACAAAGTCCTGCTTGCAGAGAGATTCAAGCTGAAGTGATGTATATCTTCATGCAAACAGCAACATCATAAATGTTCTGAAGCCCATTCTGCCTTCAGTTCCATGCTGCTCTTGCATGGTATTAAATGATGGTTGAATTCAGGGCTGCTGTTGCTCTCCATATGCACACCTGTGCCTTCTCATTTCTAATGCTTCCTGGTATTGAGGAGATAGAAGTTCTGTAAACACTCTAGTTCCCCTTCTATAACGAAGCCATTATCCCTAAGACCTCATTTAAATCTATATCTCTCAATTGATTCCTAAAGGTTTTAGTCAGTGTCTTTGAAATGTGCTCACAGTGGTTTGCTGTACCCAGAGCTCCCAGCCCAACTTGAGTTACTGTCTTCACAGAGGCCAGAGCCTTCAAAAGGTTTTATTTCCTACCCCTATGCTTCCTAACTTGGAGTCTTGAACTTCACTTATACAAACTGACAACACAGAAAGGGATTTGGGGATCATGTCTAAAATTATTTGGAATTTGACCCTCATAAATCGTTATCTGTTAGAGGACTGCAATTTTCCTTTTCCTAAGAAAGCAGACAAACCTCATTTCTTTTTAGAAGTCCAAATATCCTGGAAAGCTAATTGCAAAATAATACTGACTGTACAGACACCAGTGCATAGTGCTCCATCCTGACTGTCAGCTAACATGAAAATGCAGATAATTAACACCATTAAAATCAATAGGAAATCTTGCTGTGAGAGAGTAAAGTTTGCAGGACCCAATCCTCTGCAGAGTTTCTTTGTTCCCAGAGATATTTTTGTGCTTCACTAAGTAAAAAAATGTCATCATATTTCAAAGTGAAATTTTGCAGGCCATTGATCTAGAATGTAAGCTAGTTCCTTTGGGTATTTTGGAAAATCAGAAACAACATATTTATTTAATTTAGAAAAATTACTTCCGTCCAAGGCTGTTTCTCAAAAAACATTCATGACAGCCTAAAACTTACAAACTCGCTACATATACGTGCCAGGCATAGCATAAAGATAAATAGCTCAATACTTTGTGAAATCTTGCTGAACAAGAATTGCATATTGGATTGTAACAGATCTTAAAAGAGCTTCCAATGTCCTGGAAAAATAATCATAGTTTTAAAAGGCTAGTAAATCTTTGCATGGTAGTTAGCAAATGTTTCAATAAACTGTAAAGATTCCTTCTAACAATTTTCATACCTAATCACTGAGTGATTAACCATGTTGCTTTTTCTAAAGTTTACATTAAAATAATAAGAAATAGACTTTCCAAAATAGTAAAACATTGCGGTTCTTATGCCAATAGGAAAAGCCAAGGGCATTAAAAATTAAAGATGACATCTCCAATCTAGATTTTGGCCCTGGATAAGTAATTTTCATGCTTCTGGACTCTCTTGGTCCCCTGAGCAAAATGGATGAAACCATTCTCCCAAAAGCTGAGGGTACACCTGACCTAAATTCTTTCAGATTACAAACTTAGAGAGCAAAAACCCAGGTCAGCTTGGTTATTAAATTTGCTTGTGTTGTTACGTAAGGCATCGTACACTTTGCAGAAATAACTGCTGAAATAACTAGGTGAATTATGAGCAAAGTGATAGTCTGAAAAGAAAAAAAATGTGTTTGGTTGTGTTACTGTCTGGTTTAAAGGAGTTTAAAATTTCTCTCCTATGCTTCATTATTTTCTCCTTTATGTTTTTTAAGTGTATCCCAAACTTGAAATTTAATATAGGTTGGGGTGTTTTGTCTAAAAACGTCAATCTTTTGTAATAAAAGCCTCTGAATGTTGGGGGGTGTGTGTGTGGGTGTGTGTGGTATTTGTTTGGAGGTTTTTTTTGTCCTGAAAAACATAGAGATAGAGCATGCAGAAAATACTCAGGTGGAAACCAAATTTTGCTGCCAGTCAGAAAGCTCACTTCTACTTCCCTGGAAACATAAGATTAAAGGTTCATTTTGCCCTGAACCAGGCACCCTGTACCAAACATCAAAGAGCAAACAAGTAGCAATTCTTCACCAGAATACTGTCTAGCAGTCATGGCTCAGAGACTTTCTGTGCTGGGGTTGGTGTCTTTGTATGTAGTAGCACACATAAGATTTGACCCCCAAACTTTCATTGTCATCTTGTGTGAAGGACTTCCTCAGCTTAAACACATGTGAAAGAGCTTCCTTTTGCTTGCTCTCAGCCTGACATCTGCTAGATGTTCTTGTCCTCTGTGAACGTGAAAGAGAGGGTTTTATTCACCTTCCCACCTCTGTCATTCAGCATTTCAATTCAAAACTCTGAGGTCTTCAGGCTGTAGGCCAGAACAGGGTAATTTATGGACAGTTCAATAAAGCTAAAATTAAATGTTATCTTTACAATTAAGTGCCAGACTTTCAATGAGATTCTTGTGAAACATTTCCATTTTGTAAAACCAGGGCAACCTTTTCTGACAAAAAAACCTGTCTTCTGGAAAATTTTCAAGTTTCTCTGAGTGTTGTGCTACATTTTTGGCTCAAGAAACTCAGTAGAGGCTCTTTATTTTTATTTTAATACAAGGTGTCAAAATTAATTATCAAAAATTTCACTGACATAAAGGAAAATATTTGGGCCAGGGCATTCATTGTTATAAAGACTATTACCAGAATTTTCATGCTGCAGCCATAACCACATATTCATGTAGACTAACTAAATAAAATACAGATTTCAAGCAAGCAAGGGTAGAATTTTTGGCTAATACACACAAGGCAGTATCTTTTGTGAAGTTTGACTTTTATCAGTTCACGTTGTTCAGCCTTGACTACAGATATTTTAGACACTTAACAGTCTGCTTATTTGAAGAAGTTGACTCAAAAATGAGGGGGGCCAGAGGCCTGCCAGAGATTTTGCCATCCCCCTTATGGAGCAGTCTCGAGAAAGAAGTGACAAAAAGGCAATTTTGTGTTTGGTATCTGTATCCTGCCAAAGTCCCACTTCAGCTGCCTAGCTCCTCCAGAAGACTTGGTTGCTCAGACATATTTTCCCCTTCATAAATCCAGGCTGACTTCTCCCAGTCACCAACTTCTCCTTAATATGTTTGGAAATGGTTTTGTTCTGTCACTTTCCTAATGACTGGGTTGAGGCCGACTGGCTTATAGTTCCCTGGATCCTCCTTCATGTCATTCTCGAAGATAAGAGTGAAATTTGCTTTCCTCCCGTCCTAAGGAGCCTCCTGTGATACCCACGACTTTTTCAAGACCATCAGGAGCGGCCTCACAATGGCAACCACAGTTCCTCCTAATTCATGGTAGAGCTTGCCAGGTCCCATGGGCATGGGTACATTTGGTTTGTTTAAACATTCCCTAACCTGGTCCTTCTCCACCAAGGGAAGTTCTACCTTGCTCCCACCTTTTCCACCAGTTTCAGGAACCTGGGATTCCTGAAGGTATATCTTATCAGTAAAGACAAGGAGGAGAGATTTGAGTACCTCGGTCTTTTTCCATGTCCTTTGTCACCAGGTCTCCTGCCCTATTTGGCAGTGGAGCCACATTTTCCCTGGTCTTCCTTTTGCTGCTGATAGGTAGTACCTGTGGGAGCTTTTCCTCATTACCCTTCAGGTAGGCTCTGGCTTTCCCAACCCTGGTGCTGTGTGCTTAGGCAATCTTTAGGCAGTAAGGCACCGTGTTCCTCCTAGGTCATCTCTCTCTGCTTCTTCTTGTTTAATCGGAGTTTAAAACTTCAAGCTTCTTTTAAAAAATATCATAAAGCTTTCTAGAGAGGGAAGAATAATCCTGACAAACTTATGGTAACTCACATTGCTGAAGAGGCACATGGACCACATTTCCTGAGTGTTGATGGCTCCTGTCATGTACCATGCTGTCCAGCTGAGGAGTGATAAAGATATAAAAAACCAAAGCCTGATTTTAGCCCAGAAACATCATTCAAAGATGTCTCTGTATGCAGGCTTGGAGACTGCAAAGGCTCCAAGGCTTCACTAAAACAATGGCCTGAGCTGAAAGAGTACATGTGTGATATGTCAAACACAAGATCATGAAACCTTGGAATGCTTAAGAGGGATATGGGCTGGGAAATATGGAATATTCCTGAAAGGTTTGGCATTAAAAGTGACACCCATTATTGTGACTTTTGCTCATGAACATGGCAAGAATTGTTCATAACACATATTGTTAGGCATGAAAGCTATTTAGCAGGAAAATTAAACTTTTTGTTTTTCTTCTTGGAAGAAGGAAATTCCATATGGAAATACTGAATATTGGTTTGTTCTCCTTGAAAATGCTGGGTAAAGAAAGAATATAAAGAGGATAATTTGAGAAATTTTTTTCCACTTAATTATTTTTTTAAAATAAATCCTTATTCCAGTGCATTCCAGGCTAATTATTTTTCAGAAATATTCAGAGGGAGAGACAGTGTGCATAACACACACTGACATAGTTGATGAATTCTTGAAGCACAAACCTCGCAGGGTATAGACACTGCTTAAATCTCTTTCTCAGGGTTTGGGGCCAGGGCTTGAGCTGAGTGTCTGAACCCCCAACTAAGCAGCTGCATCAAAAGTTGCTTCTGCAGGAGTTGTCCCCTTTCTCTTTGGAGGGAAGCTTGGTCTGGAGCTTCTATACAGGAGTTTTTCTGGAAAGCTCCAGTTGTAATAAAGATTTTCTTGTTTCAGCAAATAGTCATTTTTCAATTTAAAACATATGCTGTGGACTAAATTTCCTGCCTTGCTCCAAGGCTGGGTATCTTCAGAGTCTGGAGATGTTCAGGAAGGTGGAAAATGCTTCACACAAGGGGCAGAGGGCCCATCATCTCACGTGACTACACAGCAAACACAGGAGAGGCAACAATAGAAATGAGCCCATGCCAGGGCTTTTTGTAGTTACCCAGAACTGGCCTGAGTTTGTTGTTGAATGTAGCAGTTTGGTTTGGGGAAGATTGTTGGTCTCTTTAAGTTGCTGTCCTGTCCTGAAGGCTTGGGGAAACTAAGGACAGGAATATGGGAACCTGGTGAAACTTCTCCAGAAAAATGGTTATCTATCCAAACGATTAAGAGAAAGTTGGCTTTTCTACAAAAGTCCAGGTCTGGACATGTGCATGCTGATGGAATTGCGAATTCCTGTTTTGCAATTACATCCAGAAAGAGAAATGTTTTCCATTTGCTGCCTCTCCTCCCACTTGCCCAGCATTGGATAAGGGTGTTATTCAGTTCAGCCTGAGAGATGGAGGGTTGGGGGATAACAGGAGTTTCATGGACAAAAAGAAAGAGACAGGAGTATGAGGAGAAAGAAAGAAAGAGGGGGAGGATGAGATAAAAGTCCTGGCACAAACATACGTATGCATTCAAACTGTTGCAAAACTAGACCTTGTAAGAATATAAACCTTGTGTGATGGAAATACAGGTTCTGGTATGATTATTTCTGCTGCCTGTGAAGCTAGGAGGTTAGAACAGGGAAATGATCATTCTAAGCAGCAAATGCAGAGGCTGTCCAGGCACTGGTACACCCACACACACTGGGTAGTTGGCCTGGGCCCATGGCTGAGCCAGAACCCTGGCCAACTTCCCTTTTTTTTTTCCCCTTCTGTCAAGGAAAAGCACAAGGTTAAACTGACCGGAGAAAGCAAATCTACCACAGCCTTTTGTGGCCAGTAAAACCGAGTACAGGCTGTCATTGTCAGGCTGTGTAACACAGTCCACTTTTGTTGTTTACTTGCAGCAGCAGGTGAAAGGAACTGCTTTCAGTGATGAGGAGCCAGGAGAAGGGCTGTCGTGGGAGGAGGCTCTGCTGTCTTCCTGAACTTTCACTTTTGATTTTCAGCTGAGCTGGAAATACGATTCTATTTTGTTATTTTCTTTTAGTGCCTGGACCTGAGGCGAGATCCTCAGCTGGGATAAATCAGCTCTGCTTCCCTGTGGCCGGGGGAGGTAGGAGGATGCACAGTGGTTCTGGATACGACCCACCTTGTTTAGAGACTGGAGGGCTTTTTTTCCCTGGTAAAATTGAGACCACCATATTCATGTGCTCAATCATGAAGTACGTGAAGATTTTTCAAAAGCACAACCTCCCAATGACCCAGAGTGCCTTTAAATAAAGAAGTGCTATTGGACCTCGGTAGTGTGAAAGGAGCAGTTGAAATCCCTGTCTTGCCCAGCTGTTAAACCTGTGTTTGATTTCTGAAAAACCTATAGAGAAAAAGGGTTAAAGGAGACCATACAAGAAGTAGAAGAAATAAATTGAATGCACATGTGCAATCATTATTCATACTAACGTTCCTTGTATTACTTCATAACACAGCTGTATACACAAAAAAACCAGTCCAGTTTGGTTTCTTCCTATTTGAATCTTATTAATTTCTGTTTAATGGAACACAAATGTTTGCGCTCTTCATTTTGACGAATGCAGCCTCGTGCTGTATTTGTTAAGCATTAGCTAGCACGGTTGTGACCATCTAATACAAATGTCTCCGGGCCTTTCATGGCTCCTGACAGGACATCTTTTGAGCATGACAGTTGCCATGGGGACGGGTGCAATGCCTATTTGGAAGGAAAATTGGGAGCAATGCTCATTACGTCAAAAACTACATCGGGGAGGGAGGGAAGGAGAATGTTTGCTTCTTGTGCTGACACTTAGCTGCTTGTTTTACCCGCCACCCACACACTTCCATCAAACAATATCTCTTTCAAACGCAGAAGTCAAAGTTTGCATCTCCTATCGTTCCAGCTGGAACAGGCAAGGGCTGTGTGAAATGAATATCATCGTGCTCGGGGCCGGGGCACTGCCTGGCTGGCTCTATCTGTCACTTCATAACACAGCAACACTGAGCCCTCTCAGTTTTCCCCTCCTCCCACCCTTGGCCAAACGCTTTGCAGAGCTCTCTGGGGCACGGCGGGGACACCAGGGTGGCGTGGGGAGGGGGCAGCTGGGGAAGTGTAACCAGTTTACTCAAAACCATCGGATTTATTGTGGGTTTACTCTGGTGAGAGGGGCAGCAGTGTCTGTGTCTGTATCATAATTTCCATAGATAGGGAAGGTGGCAATAAGAAACACAAAGACCTTCATATCCTCCCCATCCCCCCAGGACACTGTGAGAAGTCAAGAGAAAAAAATCCCCTTTTTGTACAGAAAGGGTCCAGAGCTTGCTTTTTCCATGTATTCCTTAAGTCTGCACATTTCTTCCATTAGAAATTAGCCATCGCTGTATTTTTCACTGACTTGTTCTGTTGACTTAGACTTTCAAAAAAACCCTAAACCCACACTGAGAAAACCCCCAAACCCCGCAAAAACTGGGTAGCAGCCAAACTGCTGAAGGGAGAGATGAGGCAGGCTCACCACAAGGCCCAGATTTGAACAGGGGGTGTTTGCAAAGTGTTTAAATGTCTGACTTTGGGTGCTGGGGTAATATAAAAAAAGCTTCTTGGTGAAATACAGGAGGTGGCTGCTACACCTTGCTGATACCTGTGATGGCCAGTGAATTGTCAGTGTGGTATGCATGCTTAGTCCCTGAGATACCTGCGTCCTGAAGGATTTGCCTTAAGGTCCTGCTTTGCTTTCTGTGTGTTACAGGGACCAGATGTTCATGGCAGCGCCCAGGGGGTTGCATTTCCCCCGCCCTCAGGATCATACAGGCGATCCAGAACCTGTTTAGTCCATGCGCCAGACTTCTTGGAAGTACAACAACTTCCCTAGCATCTGGCTAAATACAAATTATCTCCCATATGGAACAGGAACAGGATGGTGGAGCTGGCCTCTGCTTTGCAGGGCATTGAGAGTGTGTGTTTGTGTTTGTGTGTGTGTGTGAGAGAGACTTCAGGATTTTTTTGTCCTGTCAGAGCACTTCTCCATTCTCTTCACTATAAGATTGCAAACATGAAACATGATGCAGAGAAAGAGGCAGCTTTGACACACTTTCAAGTTTTCTGGCCATCATAAGTCAGTGGGAGTTCTTGCTGGGGACTCTGCACCTGAGAGGCTCCTTGACCAGCTCCCTAATTGCAGGCAGCAGTTAATTTCTAAGGTTCTATTTACATTAAAAAAAAAAGCCCAAAACAACCAAACTTCAACCCTCCCCTCCTAGAAATAAATGTCATTATGTGCAGCTGTAACAATTCTCCCTTCCTCCCTCTCCCTGCTCAGTTGTGCATTGACAGCTGCCTTTAAACTGGAACTTTCTCTATCCTGCACAGCCTGCTACCATTTGAACTGCTTGAGTAATATCACATCATCTCGCAACAGCAGCAACAGATGATACCTCGTCTGGGGAGACTGGTTTCCAGGTCTGAATGACAGAGTTGAAGAGGGATCTCATGCATTTCCCATGGAGTCACAACCCCCAGGAGTCATAAAGCTGATTTTGCATAGGGATGACAGTGGGAGTCCCAGGTAGTGCCTGGACCTTGGTACTCTCCTCTCTTCCCTCCATATCTTTTTGTGGCATTCCCTAAAGCCAGGAGGCCATGTCTGAAAGGAGCACGAGACTGCCTCTCCCTCATCTTCCCCACCATTTGATGACCACTTTTGGAAGGCTTATTTAACCCCATTAGAGGACTCTTTCTCTTCTTTAGGGTGACATGTATGAAAGTCTAACTTCCCTTAGCTTTCCTGCAGAGCCAGGTGCTACTCTCTAGATTAAGAAATGACAAATTTTTCTAGTAGATAAATTTGTCTAAAGACTGATGTGTTTTACATGGGTTCATTGTCTGCTGCATCAAAATCTGCAATCAATTCAATACTTATTCTTACAAAATAATGACATAAATGCTTTTTTTTTCCTCTCTAAAACAGTTTTCCTTTCAGTAGATACAGCTAAAAAAAATTATAACATGAAAAACTAGCATTGCAGCAAGTTTCAGCGTTAACCTGTGGTATGTGTTTGCCTCATGGCAAACATGAGGCAACTGAATTTATTTAGCCATCCCTGCCTAGTCACATCTTCCATCACCATAATTTATCTGGCTATCTGATCATTTTGTTTTGTTCAAACTTTAGGCCCAATTCTTTTGCCAGATTTATGCATGCAATGACATGCACGTCTCTTAGGTTTAGTGAGAACTATGATTATGTCTCTGAAGGAAGAGCTCTAGATCCAAAGTCTATATGTTTTCACAAAACTTGTATGAAAACTACTCTGCAGTAGAGCATTCTGTAAAAGACGAGTGTGAATTTATTCTCAATCTTGCTTTTTGTACTCTCTGAAGGTATAATTTTCATTAAAATCTGAACTTAGTTGTAAAAAATCTAGATTTTCATAATATCTGATTTAAGTTACCAGTTTATCACTTTTACAATGAAAAGAATGTTTTCAGAGCTTTCAGAATTTCTGTATTCAGTTTTGAAGGAATTTAATGTTAATTTTTTTTTTTCTTTTTTGCACAATGTCCTGGCATTTATGCCAGCATCAAAATCAAAGCAGGAGACACTTTGAAATAAAAAAGAAGATAAAAATTTAAACTTGCTGAATGACACTTGCCTCTCTTGCCTCTGTGATTTTTAAAGATAATTTAAGTAAGAGAGTACTTCAGAGAAGTAATTGCATGCTACCATTAATTACATGTTATATAATTCTGTAAATAAGTAGAATAAAAATTAAAGCCACATGACACTAACTAATCGAAAATAAATTTTAAATACAGAAATTCTGAAATAAACTTTTTCTAATCATTAGACATTTCCAGTTTCCACTTCACAGAAAATTTCAGCTGTATTTAGTAACGTTCTTAGTCGCTGACTGTCTCAAAAGTTGTTAAAAATCTCAGCGCAGGAAAATATATGTCATTTCAAAAGACTACTGTTACAATTCATTCTACTCTCTTTCAGTGACTTTAATAAGCAGGGAATAAACACTGGCCTATGTGTTTACTAGGAAGAACCTCTGCTTTCCAAACACTTGAAGTAACTGCTTTTTGTTCTGTGGCAACCAGGGTTTGAAATGAAGATGTTTCACTCTTCCCTGGTACAAACCTCCCACACACTTTTGCTTTCTCCTGCTTGCAGTGGTTCACAGAACTGCACTTTGCAGGCAGGGACCCAAAATCAGCCCTGGCACAAACAGCCCCTGATACCCAGGCTGGCCTACAGCTGTCTTCAGACATGTGTCTGCTTTTCTGCCCAGGGTCCAGCCTACCATGGAGCTGCTCTGCTTAGGAGTAATTTGATTTAGCAGAGGGGATGGGTGAACAACTCCCTGGGTTTTCACTGGAAAATGAAAACTATGTCCCCAGTAAAAAACTCTCCTTAGACTTTATATGGTCTTTAATGGTGCTGTGCCATGAGGTGCTCACTCAATGTGCTGGCTCTCTCCTGGGCTGTATTGTATTTTACATATTCAGAGGGTGTTCTAAGTGCAGCATTTCCCTTGGCACTCTGAGGACAAGGATATCTCCACAGCCGCATCATGGTACTCTGAGGACAAATTACTCCCATCTATTGAAAACAGCACTATTTCCACCATTAGAATAAAAAAATACATGTATTTGTAGGGAGTTGGATATCCTTTTCCTTTGCAGACAGTCAGGGAATTCTTGCATATTTGAATTTGCTTAGCAGTACTATAATTGTTCAGAGAAACAGCTTCCCTTGAGCCAACAGTATCAAGAAAGCAAACAGGCACAGTTTGTTCCAGTCACCCCCATCTTTCTTTCCAAACTCAGTGAGCTTGTGGCCAAGTAGAGAGATGGAAAACCCTTTGTGGGTCTTGATTTCTCAAGAAGAAAACAGTAATTTAGGGAAAGGTAAGAGAGATTCACATCCAAGAAATACTACAAGATAAGAAATTTTTGATTTCCAAGAGTTTCCTGGTCTTGCTGAAGGCAGCAGCCCCATAAAAAACTAGTCAGCTGAAAGGCTTTCTATGTAAGTGAAGGGGTTACATTTAGATTTCCTCTCCTTACTGATGCAGGAATAGCCTGGATTACAAAGAACATGAATGTCTGGTACAGCTCGAGTTCATTTGTGCCAGAACTCCCACAATGTGCTCCTGCTGTCATGGCCCCTTGCTTTGCCATGCTCATTTAAAATAAAATCACTGGCTGGTGATTAACACACACACACACACACACACACACAAAAACCCCAAAAAACAAAAAATCAGTTATGGTTTGATATGTTTGCTGGGTCTGCATCACTGATACATGTAAAAGACCATTGTTCTAGCCGGGAGGATTGCCATCAAAGACCAAGAACTAGGGTTGCATCCAGACAACACAGCACAGGTTGTCCAGCTAACCACAAGATACCATTATCCAGACATCCTTGAGGAAAGAACTAGGAGAAGATGTGTCTGGAGGTAATATGTCTGTGAAGTTTCCCTTTCCTGAGTCAAATGACTGAATCACTTAATCAGGACGATGCTCTCGACATGCCCTTGGAATAGTTTCTGCCTGGACTGGTGACTTTCCCTTCTCCTTCTGCAGTTCTCTCTTCCAATACCAGCATCATTAAGTGTAATTAGCTTCCTTTTCCATAACAGAAGCGTAGATTTATGCAACTTTGTGTATTCTGCTGCTTCAGTCTGTGTTCTGGCCCACATGCCATTTATACCAAAGCTGGCATTCCCAGTTAAAGCTGTTCAATCCCTTAACGCATTCCAAGCCTCAGGCTGGTGTCCCAATTACTCGCTCCTGAGGTAATTCAGTGTAAATCAGCCCCTCTGTCCCATCGAGGAAATGGAAATTCAAAATCAAATGAGAATAACAATGTTATCATATTTCTTATAATGCTCTTTTTCCTTTTGCACTACTCAGGTGCTTGCTTTTTTAAACTGCTCTCTTCTCTGCCCCTCCTCCTTCCCACATGTCCTTCATGAATCCAAAGCTCTCTGTCTTGCCCAAGGTGACGTTCCCATGCATTTTCTTACAGTCATACTGGGATTCAATTTGCTCCTCTTTAACTAACACCCAAATTCAGGCCCTAAATGCTGAAACCACACAAAACAGCAGAAAACAATTCCTGCTTCATGTTTCCTTAGGGCTACATCCTGGGCTTTTCAACCCCAATACTCCACCAAACCTCACACTGCATCTTCACAGGGTTTCCCAGGGTTCATACTTCTTAACAAGGACCATCTGTCTTGCTTCACTCAACATACACACCCGTCCTAGGTTTTCTTCCATCCTCTCTTTTGTGACTGAATGTTTCAGGATTTCTCCACAAATAAAATGGCATGGAATTTCTATCTTCCTGACAAAGAAGGAAGAAAACAAATGAATTTTTATACAGTTTCTCCTCCAAAAAGTGATGCTATGTTTTAGGGAAAACAATGAGGACTTTTTGTTTATTAATAGTTTATTCCTCACCTTAGCCCCACAGGATGAATTCCCTTTTCATTTGTTCTAGTCAGGCACATACATAATTCTTGTACTTATCATTGATTTTGCATCCCTGCTCATGCTCCTCAATCCATGTGGCCCAAAAACCCCCACCAAAGATACAGATACTGGCAGCAACCTCAAGTTTGATTCCCTCCATGTTCTATAATAAGCAAGTACTTTGCATGGGAAAACATTTCTATATCAAGCTCTTATTTCTTCATTCTTTGAAGAGGAATGTTCTATAGTTACTGAAGAAGCTTGTGCCATATGGTCCCACCTACATGTTCTTCCTTCCTGTTTTCACAGTATATTTTGCGCTATTTAGCCACTTTTTTTTGTTTTGCTGTTGATGTACCCACAGTGATCCAACAACAACTCGTTTCTTGCCGTTCAGCTGTAGAATTGTGACACCAACCATTCTGTGCCTGTATGTGATTGAATCTAATAGAAGGATAGTCATTTTTCCATGAATTGTTCCTTCCACTTACATCCTCTGTCTGATCTCTCATTATTAGTAGTGTTAACAGTGTTCTTGTAACAACAGCCAGAGGCTGTGGCCTCTAGCTGCATGAAGCATTGAAATACATTTTTTTCCTTTTCTTTTTCACAATCTATTAAGGTCACAGCAATATCTGCTTTATCTTCTCATCTGGTTTCCCCTTTATTAAATGCAAATATGTTTTTATGTTGCTAAGTGGGAATGTTGTTAAGTGGAAAAGACAAGTCTGCAAAATTAAAAGAGTGCCAAATGCCCTGTGCAGAATTAATTTGCCTGTCCCTGCCCCCATCTTCCAGTGCCCACAATAGCTCAATGCTTTTTTCCATCATAGTCAGAGAAGGCAGAAACTAAGAAAAAAGGCACAAAGCAATGACAGGAAAATAGGAAAATGGAATTTTAAAAAGTCACAAATGGGAAAAAATAATAGAAGTCATCATCAACGACCAGACAAAAACCCCAATGAGCTACAACTCTGTTATCCAACCGAGGGTCGTGTCCTGAAATGTCTATGGAACATCCTGAAAATTTTCTGAGCTATTAGAAACTTAAACTATTTAGTTTTCAGGCCTTATTAAAGAAAATATTAATCACAGCAGAATGTTTTATATTATACCTGCTGTGCGAGGATCACCACACGATTTTTAAGGTCCAATGTCACGGCTCCTCTGAAGCAAACATTATTCCTATTGCATGGAAAAACGCATTTAGATGTGCAGAAAGGCTATTTTAAAATAATTTTTCTACTGTAAGTTACACCACAATTATAAATGGAAATACATTGAATTAAAATGCAATAAAGGATCTTCTATAGCTTCCCATGTAGACATCAATTTCTCTAAATTCTTTTATTTTGTTTTTTATGTGTTACAGATACAAATTAAAAAAATATGTGAAAAGTGTCACAGAATCTGTGAATCTGTCACTTACTCCACAGCATATAAATTCACCACCTTCAGCTACACATTAAGGAGGTTGACTGTGAAGTTATCTCTTATTTGTTTCCTTATCTTAGGAAATCTTCTACTGGCTTCTAGGTTTAAGGGAAAAACCCATCAACCAACCAACCAGGCAAAAAACCTGACCAACAACAAAATTTCATTCCTTTTACTTTTTAAAGGATAAAATCTTTAAGATTTATACATCATTAAGATGAGATACAAACAGTGATCATCAGACTTTTGCAAGACTATTTCCAAAGTGAAACATACTGTACTGACATGACTACGATTAAGAAATTAATCAAAACTTGGTCAGAAAAGTAATAGAGGATTCCTTGGCCCTGTTTGGTAATTTATTTATATTTTTTTTAATATAAGCAAAAACTCAAGTTAACTGGACCACTTAAATGATGGGTTCAGTCCTGAAAATACTTGTAAGAAAATCCAGCTTTTCACATCTGAGCAGCCTCCACCAAGTCTAGAGGAAATATTCCCATGTGTAAAATTTACTCAGATTTGTAGCACCAGGACTTAAATTAGGAAACAGTGCTGCAGGCCTGCTTGGGGGAACAAAATAGAACAGCTGCACCTAATATGTGCCATTATTATTACTGGTTTAATCTGTCCCCTGTGTAAATAAAATTATGCTAAAATGGCATTTGCCTAAACTGAACTTGAGAAACAATTAACAAATGTAGCTCCAAAGCATAACAGAGGCTGGAGGATCCTCTGCCACTGATGACACACATGGCTGTCTGCAGGAACATGTGGAGATGTGCAGAGCCAGGAGCAGGGGGTGTCCACCTGATGTCTCCTCCTGCATCCCTGACTATGCAGTGGGGCAGGCTCTTGCACAAGGATGGGCTTTTTTGGTGTTGGACTCCTTCTCCCTGTGTGTTCTCTCAAAGCCCAGGAGTCTGGCACCAAGCACACGTGGCTTCTTTTAGATGTCTTTCTCCCTAAGCACACAGGATTTAAGGATATTTCCAGGAGATCTGTGTGGATCAGTGGTCACTCAGATCATGGTCCACATGGAGCTGGAGGGAATGAGGGAAAATTGCAGACTGTGCAGACTGAGTGCAGGAAAAGACAGGCTGTAAAAAGAACATTGAGAGCTATTCCCCAGGAGGCTGCTGAATGAGTGAAGCCTACTCAGGGGCTGCTTTAACTTGCACTCAGTCCAGCAGAGGTTTTATATGAGCACTTACCACAGCAGCCTCAGCAACCCACACCAATCCAGAGAGAACCCTGGAGATGCAGGGAACCAAAGGTACTCATGGGCTGAGGATGTGGGCTCTCAAAAGGGGATACTTTTAGCCAAAGAATAAATTGGACATGAGCCTGTCAGCATATCCTGTATAGCATCTCTTCGTTGTTACTCTCACACCATTTAGAAGGTTGCAAAGAAGTATCATTGCATGTGGAGAAAGTCTTCCTCTGTGCAGCTAGACTACCAGGAAAGCATTCAGGTCTTGTTGGGTATATTCTGTGAGACTCCACTGGTGCTTGGGTTTTGGGAAAAAAAGAGAAAACGGGTCCATGCCAAGTGGGAGATGCAGAGGGAGGAAGTCAGAACTCAGAAAGGATCTTCAAAAGCAGAATCTCCATGGAGAGGAGGAAACATGAAATAAGTATCAAAAGACACTATAATCCTTTATTTCCCCATAAAACCAATCAAGTCTTCATTAAACTGTTAATAACAATTTCTCAGGAACCACATGTAATTAAGGACACTTTTAAAAAGCAGAGATGAAAGTACAGCATGTTGCTTGTATTGAGAAATCATCTCAGGAGGACGGAGAGGAGCAAATACAAATTAATTCTGGAATAGTTAGAAGTACTGTGGTGGCAGGAGTGAGCCTCTCTTCTCTGCCCCAGCCCTGCCCAGTGCAGTGTTGTACACTGGGGGCTGCACAATCCTCTCTGTCCAGAGCTCTGTCCTGACCATGTAGAGCATCAGGTTCTTCTGAGGTACCATCAGTCGTAAGAGATAGGTATCATTTCCAGCCTTGCTTTTCTTGGATTTTGCACAGGGGTGAGTTGGGTAACAGGGAACGTTCTGAGGGGTTATAAGAAGGAAGTCATCCTGGGCATTTCTGACTAAACTGAGCGGTGTGCTGCCCACAACTGCAGGGGTGTTGACAATCCAGATAGCCCTATCTCATCCCATGTTCTCCAAAACACTTGTGAAAAGATTCAAGTGGGTCCTGAAGAACACAAGAAGATGGCACTGGCCATCTGGAGAGCTCTGGATTTTACCCAGAACGTTGGCTTGGACAGCTTTGATGGTGTAAGGGTATCTGCATGGTGGTGTACCATGGTGGAATGTCTACATTCATGTTGTAAAAACATCCACATGAGAGATCTGGTGATGAGCATGTCCAGTGCACTGTCCGGGATGATCAGCAAAGATTAGATCCATCTTTTCTGGCCTCTCTGCTGCTGGGGCTATTTGCAAACACAGCAGCTTTGCTCTACAGGTGATGTCAGAGATGTAAAGAGCCTGGAAAAGGGCTGCTCCCTCTTTCCAGTCACCTTGCTGGATGCCTCTCTGCTGACCTGGACCAAGCAGAGCCCTGTTGTCTTGGGGTTTTGGACAACTGCTCAGAGCTCTCACCTATTAAGCCAGCTCTGTCTATAACTATTTTCTTCTTCTGTGCACACCAGGACTGTGAAAGGCCAGCTCCTAAGACCTTGTTTTATACCAGTAGACTTTGTGATCAGATTCAGCCAGCCTTCCACAGACTGTCACTTGGTGTTATGCAGTTCAGTTATTTCATCAGCCACTTTGGTGGGAATGAGGGTCATTTCAACCCTTATTGATTGGGGCTGCTGGGACATGGCTACCTTTCTAGATAAGGCAGGGCTGCAGCAATGATGGCCAATTTTTTAAGGAAGTTTTCATGTAACTGTTATGTAAGCATGGGTTGATTATTCTTTCCATCTTGTTTAATTTATGTATGATATTCACTGCTGTCATCTTTATGGCACAGAGCTTTTAAGGCTGTGACTGTGAATAGTGTTACACATTGTACATTTGTTTTGTTTTCCAGAATGACTGGAATGACTTGGTGTGTATTTTTATGCAGTTCTCATAGATGCAGATAGGTCTGTGTTGCTCTTCTACATCTACTCTAGCCAGTGTACTCCACCAGCATTTCAATTGCTGCTAGTCAATAACACTCATTACAGTAGAAGGAAAACCTTGATGATCTTCCTAAGTACTGTGCCAGGTGAATGGCAAACATGAGAAGTGTCTTGACTAGATAGAGAATCTTCACACCTTTTGACAGATGAACTATATACACAGAAAATGTAGTGGTGTTTTTCCAGCCATGAGAGTCTCACCCTCTGCAAAAACATCAAAAGGAACATACCCGGAATATTCAGCTACATGAAGAGTGTGAATTCATCACAGATTCCTCCTCAGCATCTGCCTAGACTTAAAATAAGCAGATCCAGAGAGATTACTGCGTCAGAAGCAGGGAGAATCCTGGCAAAGGTGAATTGCCTCTTCCCTGAATGCTGCCAAGAAGTGGGTAAGGCAACTCTACATTACTTCAGTGATGCTTCTGCTTGGCCTCTCAGCTAGTCCTAGACTGGGATGACCTTGAAAGGCTGATAACTCCCTCACTGGTGACACTAGAAGGGATTGGCAGAATGGTACTGACTTTGCTATAGCTATTCCTGCTTTTTGTACGATTGATGGAGGTGAGCACTTTTAGCACTCAAATCTGCTGCCTGCAGGGCATCTGTTTTTCACTCATGTAAAATCTATATATAACTGTCAGCTGTTATTAACTCCTAGTTACGGTATTTGTATAAGTAAAACAAGCTATATTGTAAATAGTGTATTTGTGATGCAGGACACTTTTTCAGTACTTTTTGGGAGAAAATCAGAGCTTGGCTGAAGGTTTAAAGTCAGAGCATGAGCAGACCAAACGGAGCTGGGACTGCCAGAAAGGGAAGAATGTTAAAAGGACCAAGCAAGTTTTCCTACTGTAGAAAAGCAGAGTGTCTCACAAAACAACACAGGGAAAAGCCTCAAGGCCATACTGTACTCACCTGGGTTGCAAGGAAAGTCCCTGAGTAGCACTCCATGTCGTTTATTTATATGGGTCTTGACATATTAGTAATGCTTTGTAGAGATGACAGTCCACAATTCTGCATGAGGAAGACAGATGTGCAGAAGTTTTTATAGCTGTTTAACAAGTGTGGTGTGGAGAAGAAAATGTATTGCTCAGGAAGAGCGTTTAGACACAGCTGAGACTTGGGCACAGCCTGCCTACATCCAGGTTTCATCCTCTCGAGAACCTGTGGCTTCCTTTTCACCCCATCGTTATCCCTAGGCTTCCTTGCCTGTAGTTAAAGAGCTGAGCCTTCTGTTTCATTGTCAGAAACAGGTTATTTTGCTCTGTCCTAGTTTCAGCCAAGGATGTGAGGGGGCAGAGCCTGGAGCTGTGTGATTGTGTCTAGGTTGTTATTCTATACCACCCAAATCCTTGCTGGGGCAGAAGTAAGGGATCCTCACCCCTCCTTCCCATGCAGATGCACAGGGGAATGTTGGGTACCTCAAGGTGTTTGCAGTCAGATTATGGAAGTCTCATATGACACACCCCACCCTTCCCTTCCCTTCCCTTNTGGGGAGCTGTTTCTATTTTGACCCCTAAGGAGTTACACTAAATGAAAGCAACTTTAATTTCTACTACAAGCTGAAAGCATCAATTCCAGTAAGCAGTCCTCAGACGTAGGCCAATACAGGACTAATGAAGAAATTAACAGCAGTAAAGCCTGATACTAACTTGAGTTTTGACTGCCTCAAGAACTTAAAAGTAGGAGGTCACTGCCTCAAACGAGACTGGATGAAAACACAAGCTATTTTCTTTTGAAGCATGATGCAGGCTGCTTTTATGGAAAGTCTAAGTCAGAGTGTCCAGGTCCTGTGTTCACCTGCACCTTTTTTCTCTTGAAATGCAAGCCTCCATGTAATGACATGACTATTTAAACTGAGGCATCATTAAAAAAAAGAGTCATTGCCATAAAAACTCAAAAGCTTGCCACATTGTGACCCTGATGAGAAAAGCAAGTTTTCTAAAAAAGAAAAAACATTTGGGTCAGTAAGGCTTCTTTTTGCTGGGTTTCAGTATTGCAAAGATAGGCATGGAGAACAAAATATCAGCCCATCTGAAAAAATAAACAAGAAGCTATGGAAAAAAATATATTTTTTTAAGCTTCATCACCACGTAGCTCTAGATATCACCAATACCAGTCACAGAAATATTAAGCCCCTCTCCAGAGAAATAGCATTAGTGATTATTAATAAAAGGAAAGTGGGAACAAAGAAATCTACTAGGGTTTTTTATTATATATTTACAGATCTTCTATTTTTTGAAAGCAAAATATTTTTTATTTCTAGTGCCAAGAAATAAAGACACTTCAAATGGAAAATACCTGCGTTTTTTCATGTAAACATATACAGGGCTTTGAGCTTTGGAACTTCTGAGAAACAGACCCGGTTTAAAAATACAGTGAGTTGGAATAAGTAGCTGTGCAGTGAGTAGTATCATTATGTCATCAAGGAAACTCCTCACGTAAAAAAATTAAGGACATACAGAAGTGTTTATAGGGTCAGGATTTCAGAGCAAGTGATGAGTGCAATGGAAATCCCTAAACCAAAGAGACAGGGTCCACATCTTTGATCCATGAATTACACAGCCCTTTGCATACACTGACTAATGACCATGCAACAGCCTTGTGTAACAACCATCACAAATATTTTGATAATCCGTATTTTACAAGTGGTAAAGATCTGGTGGAGAAGGCAGTAATTGTTCTAATTTATGACTGGCTCAGAGACGTGAAGCAGCTGTGTCTGCTCCAAGGTAAGGAAAGGGCTTTGAAACAAAACCTAGACCATGGTGACTTCTGTCAGTCTTTGTTTCTCAATTAGCTGGCTGGCGGTGCTCCAGGCTACAGTGAAACTATCCAAATGTTAGCTATCTAGCCAAGGCTGTTGTTTGGGTTCTCCTTGTAGGGGATGAATAGACATGCACCAGCCTTCCCGTTGGTCTGGAATACCTAAGCTTGGGATGAGAGACAGCCTTACCAGGTGTACCTCTTTCTGCACTGATTATAAATGGGTGAGTGACTCAGAAAGGACACTAAATCTAAGGGCACCTAAAACCAAGCTGAAGGAGTTTCTGTTCTTACTAAGCAAGTTTTGACCTTGGATGCTCCACAGTTGACAGAAGCCATGGAGCCCATCAGAGCCTTTGGAGACATCTCCCAGTCAATGGGGCACAAGGAGCTCAAAGCTGCTGCCCAAAGACACCCTGCATCTTTAAGTGTTCTGTTTTCAGGAGCATCTAGAGCTTGAGCACAACCTCTTTAAACATGGGTTGTATGTCAAAAATGCAGTCTGATCTTGGACATCTGGCAAGTATATGTATATGCTTAATTGAGAGAATAAACATTCCTCTAAGATGCAGAGTCCTGAGATTGCAACCTTGACTTTAACCTTTTGGCTTTCTTCACATCCTAGTAAATGCAATCTATCACGCATACCACATTAGAGTCTACCCGAAAAAAACTGGAACAGATCACAGTTCTATGAAGCTAAAAAAAAATATTTGTGATAGGATTTAGAAATGTAAGATTACATCGTAATCCTCTCTTCAAAAAGAAAAATGAAAAGAAAAGCTGAGAAAAAAAAAAGAAGCAAATTATTCCTGCTGTGGCATATGAAAACTAGAAGAATTTAATTTTCTGGTCTGTTTGTCCTAGCATGCTTCTCTAGGCTTGTCATCAGTTCCACTGGAACACAGGGAATGTAAAAGATATTTTAATACAAATTACTGAATTTGATTCATTCCATTCTCCTTATAAAATTGTCTGCTGTAAAATTATGTCTAATGTGAAACAGTTATAATTTGCTTGCTACTCACTGTATTAATACCTATTAAAACTGACCACAGTAGCACGCACCCAGTTGTTGCAACATGCAAAAACCCACAAGATTTATTTCAGTGTGTCTGGGGAGTGCCAAAGCATGAAAATATATTGAAATTTAAAAGGTTTAATGTAACTATTATATAGATACTTTAGAAAACTGCCAGTTAACTCAGAATAGTACAGTCAGCTATTTCTAAATATTACAGACCTCTTATAAGTCCATTTTGGTGATGTTTCCTACATGAGTTACACCTATCACTGGATTTTTTTGACCTTGATTTCAAGACTTGCAGTGTCCATAGACCTCTTTAAGCACTGGAAGTTTCACAACATGAAACAAATTCATTTCAGAAAACACATCTAGAAGCAGCGCTAAAGTCACCTTGCAAAAAGCCCTTATGAACAGTGTGTTTATCATCAGTATTAATTAAAGCCTGGAATCTGACCCCAGAGTTACAGACTATCCCAGTGCTGGCTACAGATCAGCCCATCTAGCTAAACAAACCCTTTAAGCAATACCACGTGGAAGACCAATGGTCTCCAGTAGGATTGGCCTTCGGTGATAAGATCAGGGGGGCGGCGAACATGACTAACAGTATTTCAGTGCTTTGATACTCTGGTGATAGGCTCTATAAAAAACCTCAGACACTTTGTACCAACCTACACTCACCAGGCATGGCCAAGTGCCAGCTCAGCCCTTTCTCCTGATGGACAGAAGCAATGCTGAGCATGGTTTTTCTTTCCACAAAATAGCATGTGGTGGACAGAGGTTCATGACAGTGAGGTGATAAAGTGACAAGAACATTTTCCTCTTGCAGGAGTCACAGCATCTTCTCATAGAAGGATGAAAATGGCAACCACAAAGTGAGCAAACCAGCCAATAAAGATTATTGCAGGCCTGCTAGCATGCGGAGTGCTAAAAATTTGCAAACTTCAATCCTTCCTGCATATAACATGTAGATCAAACTACGTCTTACTGCTTCCAGCTGTGGGAGGCTGAACATATGCAGCAGGAAACCTGCAGCTGCATGTGAAGGGAAGAAGGCACCCAGATGGTGTGTGCACAGATGGAGCGAGCCTGTGCTGACGGCACTGCCCCTCATCCAGCACCAGATGACACACGGGAGCTGCTGGGGAGAGAGGGACAGCTGTGTGGGGACACTGCAGTGCCTCCATGCTGTGTGGGGTTCATTTAGGCCTCATTTTGATGGATTTGGAGGTATTCTGACCTTGGTCTGGCCTTCTGTGCTGGGGGCCCTATGGAGCACTTGTTCAGGGGAGCTGTGGTGAGGCATGTGGGGCGGATGAGGCTTAGTCAGAGGAAACCATGTAAATCTCAGCAACGGCTAATTTGTGGTTTCATCCACAAATCATTTAGGCAGACAAGGGCAACCTACTTCCACTGCAAGGCTGTAAACACATATATGTTTCCTAATCCCCCTGCTCCTCCTGAGCCCAGAAAGCATTTTCTAGCCTGCCTGGAAAGTCTCCTCTGCATCTAGTAGTTCCTAAAAGAAGGGCTGGTTTAAGAACGTGATCCCAGAACATCACAAAATCATCCATTTGCACTGGAGGGAGCATCTGTAGGCACCCAGCTCTGGCTCTGTGAAGGAGGTTCACCCTGCTCTTCTCTAGGACTTTTCCCATCAGCTCTCTTAGGTACCTCTCGGCTTGCTGGCCTTGGAAGATCCTACCCTTTGCTCAGTAGATGCAGGGTCTGATGGAGTGAAGGGGACCCTAAACACGAGAGAATGCAACATCCAGGACCTTCTGCCAGCACTGCAGCCCTTGCCTGTGGGAGCACATAATGATGGGTCTCCTTGCTGGACTTGTTGGCAGCGTGCTCTGTTCATGTGATAGAGCAGAGTAGAGGACTAATGAAAATAGGAAATGCAGGAATACAGGGAATGAAAATAAGAGCATGAGATAGGAGAAATTCTGCTATCAGCACTGGTAAATTGTGTCCATTGTTGTCATATAGAAATGAGGACAATGGACAAAGGACAGGCTTCTCTTCACTTACACTGTGAAGAGAAGGATGACCACACCCAATCTGTTTGAAGGGAATGGTCAGTATTCCTTGCTAACTCCCAAAATGAGGAGTGTTTGGGATATTGGTGTTTGGGCTGCACTGGAAATCTGCTAGGAAGAGCAGTGACACATATTAACAATATACACGACTGAGTCTCAGTGCCCAGATATGTTCCTGGTCATTG
Source organism: Daphoenositta chrysoptera (assembly GCA_013397915.1). Classification (NCBI taxonomy): domain Eukaryota; kingdom Metazoa; phylum Chordata; class Aves; order Passeriformes; genus Daphoenositta; species Daphoenositta chrysoptera. Next base: position 899,305 of record VZRO01005478.1, on the reverse strand, counting down.
TTCAGTTCATTGTCATGTGCTTTCCCTTTGAGATCTGGTCACCATGTGGATTAGTTGATGTTTGCACCACTGCAATGTGCTAAATGCTACGTTTGAAAATACAGTCTTCTGATTATTGTTGTAGAAGGCAAAACAAAAGGAGCAGTAACTTCCAAACAATGAGTACATCAAACACAAAACCACTCATATAATCTCTGGTCGTAAGACCATCATTTCTTCACATACAGAACCAGAGAAATCACTCTGATTAAGTGAGCATTAAAAGAACTATTTAATTACCTGGCAAACCTAACAGTGGATAGAAACATCTTCCCTTTGAGCGACATTTTTGATACATTCTCATAGCAAGGACATAAATACTCCCTGACAGCTTTGTGAAAAGAAAAAAAAAACCTGAAAGGGGAAGAGAACACAACCTGTAGTGAGATAGAAATTGCCATTCAGATCAGTCAAATGCCTTCTGCAGTCTTGTATTCTGCCTGACTGCTGTTAGCACAGGTGCTTTGAAGAAAGGCACAAACACAATGTACCACTATGCAATGACTTGGCCGTGGAACAGTTTCTGCTTAACTTTAAGACATGCATTATGTCCCAGAGCATGACAGTTTATCGCAGCTTGTGTGACTCCTACATTTCTATCCCAGCTTGTATAAGAGTAGATGGGATGATTCATACACATCATTTAGTGCTGCTTTTAGAATTTGTGGAGGAAATGCTCACTGTTATTTCTTACTCCTTTGACTGATTTTTACCTCTAAAGTTACCACGGGGCTAGTGACAAGAGGCAGAGGCAGGTGCTCTGGCTTCAGCTTATAACGCAACTAGATTTGGGTAATTTCTTCCAGACTTAAAAAAGTCAGGAGCTGCAAAGGGGACTACATGGTATTAGCAAGGCCAGCCTTGTTTTTTTAAATATATAACTTGCAGGCTGAGCCAGACTTTATTTCTGTTTGTGTTGTGGCATGACACCTTGTGACTTTGATTTAAGTGGGGGAGCAGGTGAGGGCTTTGGTGACTTTCCACCGGCTGGAGATTTCCCATCAGGAAGCCAAGTTCACCTGCTGGCTTCAGCTGTGAGCCTCCGGGCACCTCCAGGCTGTTACTTATTGACTTTGAGGCCTTTCTTGCCCCATGGGTGGGTTAACTAATGACATTCCTCTGTTGCTGCCACCTCCTCTTACCCAGAGAGCCACACAGCTCTCAGGGCCCATTGATGTGGTCCCATCAATCCATCATCATGTAATGTGGTGTAGGCCCTGACACCTCCTCCCACCCCTCATGCCAGCTTCCTTGCTGGAATTGCAGACCTTGTTTCCATTTGCAAGCTTGGATCTCTGAGGAAGGAAGAAATGCTTTATGAGTCACCACCCTCAAGAGCTTTACACTTTGAGATGTAAATGTAGGAGGATATTGTTCAGAGGTCTCTCAGTTTGCTCTAAAAGCCTGCAAAATCTAGTGTAGAAACCAAAATCATGAATTTCTCTATTTGGCTATATGGAAAGGATTATTGCAAAATGCTGATACCTGCAGAACTTTCCATGTAATTTTCACAGTTAGGAAACAGCAAACACAAAGCCCCTCAGCTCTAAGCTGACTCAAGAAATGAGTTTCCATTTACCATTGTATGCTTTGCTCTTGTTGGTGCCAGTAAACTCTAAGCAAGTTGTCTACAATAGCAAATACTTACATAAGTATAAATGACATGTTTTCACAAAGGATTCCAACATATTGGCTACATTAGAAGGGGAAATAAGTGGAATAGATGGTGAGAATGTAGTTCTTAAATGGCTTGTAGCAATGGGAAAGTCCAGCTCCTAATGTACTGTGGAACTATCTGGTAAAAAATATGCTCTTGGGTTCCATTCATTTACAGATTAGGAGCACTAAGGATGCCACAAGAGAGGCCAAAAGCATTAGCAAACTAGCACAAGTACTCCACCCTTGGAAGATCTGTAGCTACAGTACTCCAAACCCATCTGACAGCCCTCCAAAACCACTACAGGGAAGGTAGATATTAATAACTGCTACTAACATCCAGAAAGAGTAAACTGGGATTTCTTCTGGGTGATTGCTGTTGTCTAAGACCATCTCAACAATTCCTTCTGTGAATGAAGCTGGAAAGAATTGGGGATAGGAGGGCTAAGAAATGCGGAAAACAAAGCTAATTCCAAACACTGAATTTAATCCCTGAAAAAATTAGGAGTTTAAACAAAACAATAGTTGTTTGTCTTTTGATCTGGACTTGTAGATGTCACTTGGTTGACTTGTTGGACAATTCTACTTCAGCTAAGAATGTCCATTCCCTTTTCTCTTTGGGAATTGTTAGCCACTGAGAATTTGAATGCCAAGGAAAATGCTAAATACTATGTCTATGACTGATGTGAAGAAGTGGAGGAGGGAAATGTCTCTGATTAATCAGCCTCATGAAAACTTTCTTGCTCTGTTTTGGCCTCCCTGTTCTGCTTGAGAAAGCAGCTGTTGAGGGTGCCAAGCAGGTAAGACCAGAAGAGTTCCATATGACCTCCTTCAGTGATAGAAGTTTATGGTGGAGGTTTATGGGGCTATATCAAAGACTGGCTCAGGGAGCATCTTGGTGAAGTACACACACGTTTTTGGGATGCTTGCTGTGGTCAGACTGAGTTAAAGGCAGGTCTCTGACCTTTCTGCACAGAGGTTCTAGAGTTGAAGCCAGCAGTATTTCTGCTAGTTTATCAATAATCGAAAAGGGGGTGCTCAGATCAGTCTCAGCGAGACTCACGGAAGTGCTGGAGCTGAGCCTGCCCCGAGATAAAGAGGGGCCAGTACTGAGGGAGTAGCCCATTGGTGCAGATAAGGCTGCCATGGCATCACCCTTCATCATCAGTTGTGGTAACAAGGGGCTGCTGGGGACAGTGGCAAGTTGGCAGAGTCCTCACACGGCTTCGTGCACAACACATGCTGCAGGAAGATGATTGCTAAATCAACTTCTCATGCCAAATGTGGCACTCAAGCTTTCAACAAAAGGCCTTAAAGTCCCCTTTGACTTAGCATGGCCAGAGATTTTATTGCTGCCTCTGCCAGATAAAACTTAATTTTTGATGGAATTTTGATTTTCAAAATGGCTCCGTCTTGATCATTGATAGAACCATAGAAAATTTTGGATTTGCAGGGACCTTTAAAGGTCATCTAATCCAACCCACCTTCAATGACCAGAGGCATCTCCAACTAGATGTTGTTGCTCAGAGCCCCATCAAGCCTGGCTTTGTACATACCTACTGCCTCTCCGGGCAACCTGTTCCAGTGTTTCACCACCCTCATTGTAAAAAAAGAGAAAAAAAATCTTCCTTGTATCTAGTCTAAATCTAACTTCTCTTGTCTCTGTGAGATATCCTGCCAGCAAACTCTGTCACTGAAGTGTCTGCAAAGTGTGCATTTGGGTGAGACAAATTAAGCATTTTAGATAAGTCGGGACACTTAGAAAACATGCTGGAAAGTATCCATCCAGGCCTAATGAGAAGAAAATTAACATTTTTCCTTTCTTTCTAAACTCCCTCCTTTTCTTTTATGAAACAAAGAAACTTCAGGAGAAGCAGAGAATGAGCCCTACTGACATTACTGGGAATTGCATACTGGAGGAAGATACAGGAGTCCTGTAGGTAAATGGGAAGGGTGACTGTCCTGATATTCCCCAGAGTATAACTGCTAAAGGCCTTCCCATGCATCAGGAATCTTGACATAATGTAAAATTTTCAGAGTCACAAAATTGCAACAAATTGCACATTACTCTTTGTGAGAAGGTACCTACACAGAGATGACTAATGGTGATCTATGTGCCATAGTGACTTTTTCTGACTTAAGCTTTCCAGTAGTTCAGCTCTCTTTCTTTCCAGCCCTTCGCTGTGTCTGGGCACAGAAGCTGCACCACCAGCCAGTGAGGCAGCCAGGTGTGATACCTGGATTCACACTGCGTGGTTCTGTGTTTAAAGGCCTCTCTTCACAACCATGACAGGGCACAAAATACCAATGACAGACAGGGAAGCCCAATAACCTGATCAGAAAAAACCAGCATCCTGACCCAGCTCTTCCTAGGGCTGTTGCAGGAGGGTGTCACCCCAACGGACATGGAGTAAGGTCCACGGAAATGGGACAACAATAGTGGGCCTCTGGAGCACCAGGCAGGCTCAGGAGGGTAATTGTCTGTGGGGGAATGAGATGCTGGGGAAGGGCATTTTGGGATTGCATGAGACTTAGTACTGTACATTTAGGGGAAGAATCAAAGGTGGGGAAAGACAGATACTGATGGTGTCTGAAGAGGAACAAGCATGTGACAAGACAGTGATAGTGAAGCTATAAAAGGGGCCAGACGTGCAAACAGGCAGCTGGTCTGACCATGCCCTGCACCTCAGCAGCCCAGTCTGTCCCATCTCCTGATTAAATGACATTCCAGCTCTTCTCCTGAGAGAGGGATCCTGTTCAGCATCTGTGTGTGTGCAGGGTCAGAGTGCAGAAGCTGAGCAGGAGCAGGGTCAGAGGGACATGTGACAGGAGAGCCTGAAGAGCGTGTGTATCATGTTGGTGTGTAAGTCAGTGCTTTTCACAATTAAATACCAAGCCAGACTAGCTGGCAAGTAGGATAGGAGGCTTTGGAGACAGATATTGAGGTGCCTGTTGTGGTTTTGGGCCATTTTCTGAAAAGACCCAAGGGTCTGTGAGTCATCAGCTGAAGGGACCAAGGAATACAAGGGATGACTGAGAGACTTGTTTGTGTGTATGGATGTGCACCTGAACATGTGCAAGGGAGGTTGTACCTGAGGAACCTGGAGTGGGGCCAGAGCCAGAGGGCTTTGTAAGCCCAGATGCCAGTGCTTGCAGAGACTGGGGTCCAGGGGCAGCTGCTAGGCAGGCTGACAATCCAACCCCATGGATGGAGGGACCCACATTATATGTATGGATACATTTCCCACTCCTAGAACTTCCTAGAACTGCCAGAGAGCTGGACAGGATCAGCCCATTTGAGGCACCTGTGTATGTGTAATTCTGCCTGTGCTGATCTTTATGGCCAGCAATGTGTGTGTGTGGATGAGCTCCTGTGGTGGCTGTGTGCTCAGCCCCTCTGTGGCACAGAGCTGGGGACACAGAGATGTGGCTGCCACGTCTCAATCAGGCTGCTGGGTTTGGCAGCCCCTACAATAGATTACTTTACAGAGGTAAGGCTTGATTTCATTTAATGTTTGTTCTACAGTTTTGCTGCGAGTATACGGAATAAAGTACTAACAAAAAAGGGCATTTGGGCTGATCAGGTTTTCCTAAAAACAAAAGTGTGTCTAGACTGTAGAGCTAGGTTTAAGATCCCAGATCAGCTCTCTATTAGTCTTGCTGGTGTAGCTTGGACTTGAGTGTACTTTAAACACCCAGAAATCTACCCAAGCCTCCTGGCCTCCTCTGTCAGACACCTGACACAGAGAGGATCACTCAGTGGGCAGCATTGCTTTTATTTCTCTGCAGGTCATAGATTTTAAGGACAGGACTCACCAAGAACCTCCAAAAGTTCTTAAAATCTGCACTGAGGTTGCCCACGGTCCTAAAAACCTGCAGCCCATTGAGGTCTAACCTTATCTGCAGTCAGGTCTCTGCATGACAGATAATGAGAGGGAAGGAAGGGCCACTGACAGAAAGCTGTGAGAGTCTGAGATGATAGACCCACCTCACTTGCCTTCATGCAAGACAGGCTCTGCCCCAACAGCTCTTTAAGCCAGTTTCCCCACTTGAATCTGCAAAAGAAATAAGATAAAATAACCCAACAATAGGGCTCTGTGTGATTCAAGCCACAATACTATGTCTGTCACAAAAGAAAAAAAGCTTTTGTTTGTATTTGGCTGGTATCTATGAATCACAGAGGCCACAAAGATTTTCACCAACCTTTGCACCATCTTTGATAGTTTGCAGATGTTCCCCACTGCTGCTTAATTTCAAGTTTGAGCTGCTTTAGCAAAGACACATTGGAGGCAGCAGCTCTGATGGCCTTTCTCTGAACTGGCTTTTACCTTACAAAGCGCTTCTTGCTTTTTAAAGCTTTGATTTTTTTTTCTTTTTTTCTTTTTTTGTTGTTTTTTTTTGTTTGTTTGTTTGTTTTGTTTTAGGTTTGAGCAAAAATGGGTATAATAGTACTGTTGGGAATTAGTGATTCTGCCAACTTGCTCAGTGGTATTTTCACAGCCAGATACAATGGTTTGAAAAGGAACAAAGCAAAAATACCGTAAGATTTCCTTCTCCACCCCATTTTCCCAAAAGGACAAATCTAATCTCTGCAATAAAGAGTATCTCGTCCAGTCCAAGGAAATATTTGAATGTGACATGCTAAAGAAGAAATTGAAGACAGTGCATTACCGCCCTTCTCCCACTGTGCTGTTTGCTGATTTTATCATTAGATTACTGCATTGTGGTTTGTTTGAACCGCTAAGCTGTTACACTCACCCTAAATGACTACACTCTTCTGAATGAAACATGTCCTTGATTCAGAAATCGTTTGTTTCATGAGGAGTGGGGCCTCCTCTGTCAGACACCTGATGAAGAGTGGATCACTCAGCATGCAGCATTGCGTTTATTTCTCTGCAGGTCATAGATTTTAAGGACAGGACTCACCAAGGACCCTCAAGCCAATGCTCTTTTTCCATGGACCACAGGACTTACTGAGATCAGCTCATGCTTCAGATCCAAAGACAATGGTTGGAATAAAACAGATTTTTCTGGAAAAACTTCCAGTATAAACATTTTTTTATCCATTGTGAGTTTTTCTGATGATGAAGTACTTTCTTACAATAAATTATTTTTAATTAAAAATGTATTTCCAACCCCAGCCACTGGATCTTGTTTTGTGTCTTTGTCTGCCAGACTGGAACAGTCTCTCCAGTTGTCTGTTAACATATAGGTGGCTCTGGGTTGTAATCAGACCACCTTCTGGTTTGCTGGTCTCTTTAGACCTCTCCCAGGTACGTTTTTCAGTCCAGCATATTTTTGTGCTTTGTCAAGAAGTCTCAAGCACATCAACACCAGTGTAAGATCCCTACTCCCACCTGCTTCCTTTCTCCCACGATTCTCTCTCCCACAATTCACAGAAAGGCATATATAACAGAAACATCTTTAGATGATGAACATACCCCTGCAGAAGAGTATTTTGAGACCAGAAGTTGACCTATTTTTGGTGCATCTGGCACATTCCCCATTGATTCTGCATCACCCTTGCTGCCTGATAAAAATGTTATGCAGTACCAACTCCACTTTCCAGGATCCCCATCAGGCTGACAGGTCTACAAATTATCTGGGTCATGCCATTTATCGTGCTAGCTTTCTCCCAGGCATCTGGAACTTCCCCAGTGTGCTAAGATTTATTTTCTTTGGCTTGGTCTTTTTTTTTTAGACTGCTGGATGCAGGTTATTTGGATCCTTGCCTGACTTTGTTATCTGCTGTTTAACCTCCTCTTTACTTACAACTAGAACAAAAACGATGTGATCAATGTTGGTTGACATGAATAAATGATTAGGGTTTGGGTTTTTTTCCCTGGACACAGAACAAAAATAAAACAGAATAAGCTTCATTTTTACCCCTTTTCCTATTGACAGTTTTAGTCTTTCATCTGGTAATGGAGGCATGCCTTTTTTAGTGTTCTTTATGTTCTGGAAATACTAAAATAATATCCCGAAAATACAAAAAAATACTCCTCAACAGGCAACTTTCCTCAGCTGTCGTGGTTCTCCTTGTGACCTGTTTCCCCTTTTATCAATTTTCTCCAAAACCTACCTTCTAATTTATGTGTATTGACATTAGGAGCTTTTTGCATTTTCTCTTGGGGTCCAAGTACACATATGCGTAAGAAGTTTTACTTCCCTTCTGCAGCAGGCCATTTAATGAATGCAGATTCTTTTGCTGGGTGGGGCTTTTTTGGGCATCTCCTTAAGTATTATCCAATGATTCTCAATCGTCATTCAGATTTCTCTGTTAATAAAGTCTTTCTCCCAGTTGAATTTCTCCCATCATTGTTTTTAGCTAAATTGATTTTTTTTTTCTTTTAAAGTACAATTAATTATCTTTATTGGCTTGGATTTCGTTCTGTTTGGAGATAACAATAAATATAATCCCCCTGTCATCAGTTATACCCAAGCCATTGCTAATTGTTCATTTTTTATTTAGTCTCCCTGCTGTAGTAAAGATAAGATCTAACATAGGGGATTTCCTAGTTGAATATAGCACTGAAACCGTTGTCTGTAACATTTGCAATGACAGCCTTTCTTTTATTTAGTACAGAAAATTTGGGCCGTTTCAGAAAGTCAAGCTACACAAAAGACAAAAACCCTGGCAACAAAACAGGTCAAGAAAACAGCCCAGCTTCTTTGCACAGCTGGCTATACTCTGAGGAAATATCCTGCAGGTCTCTCTGAAAACCAGTCCTGTAATATGTTACAGACTCTAATAGAAGTAGCACCCTCAGCAGCCCATGACATACCCCCATCGCACAGTACCTTCCTTCAGCAGGGATTCAGAAGATGCACAGGCTCCTTGTTTGCATAAAGGGACCTCCCCTGATGCCAAAACCAAAACAGTCTGGCTGCAGGGACATCACAAAGCTTCTGGGTAAAATGGAGGTTTAACGCACAGTGCACCCAGTTTCCCCTTTATTGTTATCAATATAACAAAAAGGATTAAAAAGGAAGACGCACTTGAGAAAAAGGTTTGTAAACGCAACACCTAAAAAATGTCCCCTGGGTGTCTTTATCTGCACAGCACAGAGAGAGGAGGCAAATATAATTGCTTCATATAAACGTAAGAAGAGCAAGTCCTGAAGCTCACTTTGTGTCAAAGGGATTCACTGTTAGCTTTCTCTGGTCCACCAACATTGCATGGCATTCTCTCAGTTCCATTTTAGAAGTCCAATTACTCAGTGCTGCAAAAATTGGTACAATTTTGTGCCTCAAATTTCCCAATAGTCTGTGTTGCATTCTTAGTGCTGTGGTGAGTGGTACATGATCGAAAAGATTATCCTAACATAAATCTGCATGCGATAAGGAGGAAATAATATTCCAAAAGACTTGGATGAAAAGCTGAGCTTTCAAGCTGCTGTTTCTCACACCTACGTTTGTTTAGTACACTACCAGCATCCACAGTGCTCACCTATTCCACAAAGCCTGAAAAAAGTAGCAAACAGGTCTTGCATGATGATTTCATTTTTTAAAAGAACAGCATTTTAAAACATCAATCTGATTTCTGCAAACAAACACACATGTACACTTAAACAGAGTACCAGATAGTTTTCTAATTTTGAATTTAGCTTGCAGCATGCTCAATGTCTACATGACCTTTTCCTCCTTGGAAGTCTTTTCCAGACAATCCAGGAGAATTCAGATTTTGTTGCAAGAGGATTTTTCTCTTTTAACTATTTAATCTTTCTTCCTTTCTTTTCTTTCTTTCTTTCTTTTTTCTTTCTTTCTTTCTTTCTTTCTTTCTTTTTTCTTTCTTTCTTTCTTTCTTTCTTTCTTTCTTTCTTTCTTTCTTTCTGTGTGCTGGCACTTGCAGGAGCAGCCTGTGTTTGCACTGTAGGCCACCAGTTGCTGATTCAACAAGGCAGGAGCACAAACACACAGGCTCACTCACAGACACACACATGCACACACAGAGCTCCACAGGAAAGTGATTGATGACCAGTTTTCATGTCAGAACTGTGATATTTCTGGCTGAACAGCTTTCTACCTTTTTTTTTTTTTTTGGTACAAAAGCCACTGCATAAAGATAAGAGGCAGAGCACTTAAGACATGTTTACAAAGATTAAACCACTGACTTGGCTTTAGTTAAAGTAAATTCTCCTGCTTCCCACTGTGCAATGTAGGTTTACAAAGGGAGGACTGGCAAAGGTTGCTTCGTCTTCTTTTCTGGCACTGTCTGTTGGCTCCAAAGCAAATGCACAACTTAAACCACATAAAAGGGCAGCAAGGTATTAGCACTTTTGAGGAGTTCAGCATCTGACACATTCCTAATCTGCCTGGGTAGGTTTTTGATCTGAGCTGCTGCACTGACTTTGTAATGACAGGGCAATTTAACAAGCCCAAAATTCAAGATTCTCTCTGCAGCCGAGGAGTTACCAAGCCCAGCACTCAGCCCCTCTCTGCTGCTGTTGTCACTGCCTGCTCCCCGGCTGTCCCCTGGGGCCAGGGAGGTGCAGGGAACCCCAACCCCCACCGTATTATAGCTCAAAATGCTCTCATTTTCCCCAAGGTTGAGACCACAGTAGATCAACCTGAGGAAGGATTTTAGGAGGTTATAAAAAAGTAAAATTGCACAACTGCAAACCTCCAGCACGGAAGACAAGGTTTCACGGAAGGGAAGGTGCTGTCTGCTCAGACAGTCCCTGGAAGCAGAGGGCAGCAAAACAACCGTGGCACAGCAGGGAGGAGGAAGAATTGCAGAAAACAGTAGGGGATGGCAGAAACATAAATCTCAAGAGAACAGATAAAAAAATGACTAGGTAAGGCTCACAGAAAAAATTATTTAAAGATCTTGAGTACATCTAGAAGTTTGTATTACTGTATTTGCATTAGTGTTAGTGTGACACACTGCTATGCTCCACTTGCAGAAAGGGATTGCCTTGGCTATGGCAAGAGAACAAGAAAGGACAAATGTCATGTCTACCTCCAGACAAATTATGTGCCTGAGAGATTATTTATCTCAGAATTCATTATTGAAGCAAATAATTACTTAATAATAGTAAATACGAGCATGGAGAAAGGAAAGGAATTGAACTACAGCCTTTCACTTTAGTTTTCGTCCCTGGTGAGGAAAACACTCATTGAAGTCAGCTTTGGTGAGGTGTAGTCCAGAGAAAGACATGGTGGGGCAGGAAGTCTGTACTGAAAGAATATTGTATTGCCAGTCAAAGTGAAAGGACATATGGGATAGGTGCAGCACAGCCTTTCCCAGGTTTAGTCATATTCAATATTTTTATTCATGGCCCAGATGATGGAACAGAGAGGATGTACAGATGGCAGCCAGCAGGGAAGGACTGTCAGGAGTTTGGAAGACAGGATTAGAATCCAAAATGATCTTGGAAAACCAGTATTTTTAAGGTCTAACAGGAAAACATGCCACTCTGGAAACAAGCTTGCAGATTCTTCCTCACGTAGGCAATAACTGACTGTATACTGCAGGGTGGAACAGCTGCCTGGCCAGCAGCTCTGCAGAAAATCATCTAGAGGTTGTAGACGAGCACAGGCTGAAGAGCTGTTTTGTGTTGCTGCAGAAGAGGGTAGCCCCAGACTAACAATGTATAAGCAGAATAACACCCTGTGAGACACATAACCAATTTTCATCCTTGCAAAGTGACTGTATCTGTGTGCAGTCTGGTAAACTGCTCTCTGAGAAAGATGGGATTCAGCTGTACTGAGTTGAAAGAACAGTAAAAAGGCTAATTAAAGGTCTAGAAACACAATGCAGGAGAAAATTTAAATTACAGAGTTGCTTGAGTAGAGAGGAATTTCTGCCATGACACACAAGGTGACAAGAGACAGACGTGGACTAAAGGGAGGCAGACTGAAGTTAGAGATCAGGAAGCACTTCCCTAATGCTAAAGGGAGATCATACAGGAACAACTGAACCATGGCATGTCCATGAGGGTCGGCTTTTGAAATGCATCCTGGGGTATCCTGAGATGCAGCTGAGCCTGCCTGACAGTGGAGGGATGGTCCTACAAGCCTATAAATGGGATCAAATGGCTACATCCCAGCCCACTTCCTCGGGATACACTCAAAGCACAGTTTCTAGATCATGAAATTGCCTCTCAGCGCTTACCCCAGGGCAGGAGAACATTTCAGTAGAAGGACCCAAAACACAATCATGGCCTAAGGTGTCTCATGATCTACCATCTCCTTCACCATACTGGCTTCTGAGACCCATCCTTTAACACCCAGCTCCCCATCTTTGGGATACAGGGAGCTGGGGTTGGTGCTAGAGGGTCTGAGGATCTGCACAGGGACACTGCAAGCCTGGGAGGCATATTTAATGGTCTGGTGGGTCCAGCTACTGCCATAATCACTGGCCTAAGCTCATTTCATTAGGAATAGAGGGAAATAAGTCTTACTTGTCAAAAAAGCCCACATGTACTCCAAATCGACAAGTGAGTCAGAACCAGAATAAAAAGAAGATGACTAATAAGACCTCTCTTCTAACCCCATACATTGTGGCCTCTACTACAATACATATACCAGGCAAACAGTCCCTGGGAACTCCTTTTCTTTAGAGACAAATACATTTTGAGTCAAAAGAAATTGAAAGCAGGCAGAGGGTACAAATCTAGCAACAATCTCCAAAGAAACAAACCAAAGAGAAATGTGTAATTTTTGAAGGAATTCTCCCTCTATTTCAAAGCAAAACAATGTTTTAACATTAATTTTCAGCCAATGCTGTTAGTGCATACTGGCAACAATAAACATTTATGTCACTCCAAAAAAATAATCCACGTTAAAATATTGCAGACGATCGGTGGGTTAGAGTCTTGGTGGGTTTAAAAGGCATGGCATGGAACCCGTTTATCAAAATTCATAAAGGAGTAAGTGTGCTGTAAGACTTTTCAGGGGAGGTACAATGCATTCTTCTCACACTCAAGAGTGCGAGTGTGGCACAGCCAGCTGGGTTTTTAAATGCCTACCATTGTGGTTTGCTCCATCCATCAGTCAGTCAGCTCCCAGATAAAGTTTCTTGCAGCATTCATTTCTGGGCCTTAATGCTCTTAAGAACCAACGAACTGTTGATTATGGGGGTGCCTCAGACTGTCAGAAGGTTTCTTTTACCCTCATTACATGGCTTAGATGTTGGTGGGAAATAAGCAGATAGAACAAACAGAGGAAACATCTAAAGACCATGAAAGGGAGTATTTTCAACACAGACTCCTACACCGCCCTTTTGCAGAACTTGCAGGCATGGCTATTTGCATTTGGCAAGTGGGTGAATGAACAGAGAGATGACATTTTATACAGGCGTTTGCAGTTACTTCTTTGTTGTACACAAAGAGGTTGCACATCCATGCAATTTTACACACACAAAATGGATGCAACTGTAAATTTTTCAGGTGCACTTTAAAATGCTGTTAAAAACCTCTATATGACTCTTTCAACATGGAATTCACTGTTCTCACTTCCACTTCTTCCTTACCTCACATCTTTAGCCAGAAACGTTAAAAATACACAGAGCTCATAGAGAAGCAGCAGTCTCAGCTCTCAATCTCCATGTTTTTCTGTGTTTGAATAAAATGTTTAATGTTACTTGAGCTGGCGAGAAAGGTGGGGGGTTGTGTGTGTCTTAGTAGAAATTAATGTTTTGGTTGGCTGGACAAGCTCAGGAAATTTCTGTAGTGAGCATGATGAGAGAGGATGTTTGGCAAGATGTTTTCCAACAGCTGGTACAGGTGAAGGTTTAGGGGGAAAAAAATGCTTAAGAGCCTTTTCCCTAAATTTACTGCTTTGTACCCTTCTTAGATATACAATCAATTTTAAAGTCTCATACAAATCTCCCTGAAATCCATGGGTCTCTTTCCACTGGCTCAATAAGACTTTAAATAAATGCTCCAAATGCTGTGTTGGTTATTAAAAACATTTTGACATTCCTGCCTGCCCTCTTAAACACAGCTATTTTGGGAAGAAGCAGCAGATACTGGCCTCTCTATGCAGCCTGAACTCAGAGAAGCCACCCAGGTGACTCTGCCCATGGCCAGGACTCAATGATGTGTCAGGGTTCCAACATTTTAGGTGATGGCGTGACTTGTCCCACTGTTTCCCCCTTTCTGCGTGGGTGAGAGGTGGGGGAAGAAGGGCCATGGAGGGCATAGACCTTCAAACTGCCTGATGGCAAAGGACATAAAGAGAGGGGAACAGGCTTGGATATGGTGTGTTGTGCTTTGTGGGACATGGAGGGTGGGGATGGTCCTTAGCTGGTGCCTTTGCCTAAGGGTCTTTGCTAAAGAGTGCATGATGCAGAGAGAGAGCAGGATCAGCCTTTAAAATTCCACATAATTTGTATACAGAGAGTTTCCAGCAACTGTCTTCACCCCTTTCACTCAGCAATACAGCTCTGCTACACCATATATGCATTCATACAGAGTATTTGGTATTTATAATACATAGATACTTCTGCAAAGTGAACATTTACTGACTCCAGGACTGCTTTTGTTTAGTTCATTATGAAGGTCAGAATTATTATAAATCTACACAAATTGAAACAGTATTTTGGCATGGCTCTGACGTTTGAACCAAGTTAATAAAAACAATGACATATAGTATTCGGGTATCATTTAATCTTAGGAATCCATAGTGAGCACAAAGACCAAAATAAACTCTTGCAACACATGTTTATTCACATATTAAGATTCCCTGAGACTGTTCTACATTACTGACTTTCATATGCTTGGAAAATAAGAAGGCTTTTTCATATTCATGCTCAGTGAGTGAAAACACATCACTCAAGAGACCATCTGCTTCTCTCTGGAGTGTGCATCTTGACCTTAACACATTGGGCTGCATACAAACTCTGAGGGGAAAAGATGTATTTGGGTGCTTCAGCACAATCTTAAGAGCATAGATAATTCAGTCAGCATTCAGAGGATTCAATGTTAGTTCAGCTGCTACAGCAGCCAAAATTATGGGAGATGATTCAAGTTTTCATCTATGTGCTGTGGTACAAGTATTCTGCCACAACACATTTGGCATTTTATCCCAATTCAGTTACACAAGGCCATACCTGGGTGCCCAAGAAACAGATGACAGTTTTGCCACTGACTTCCCTGTGATCATGATTTAGCCTGTGGCAAGAAAAAGAAAAATAAAAGAAAAGAGGGGAAAAAAAAAAAAAGAAAGAAAAAAAAAGAAAACAAGAAAAACAGAGGCAGCAAGTCCATCTGGAGAGTGGCAAGCTGCCCACCACCTCGGTGCCCACAGTCAGCACAGCCAGAACAAAGGCAGGAGAGGGGAGAGCTGTGGTTTGCATATGTGTTGCTTTCGTCCTCTTGAGAGCTCCCCAGGCTCCTGGGGGGACACAGCACCTCCTTGGGCAGCCTCTTTGGAGGGAGCTGCTTTCTCTTCCATCAGTATAAATAGAGAGCTAGAAGAGGCAGCCCTACAACTTCTATGCTCTCAGCTCCAAGTGGCTGCAGGATTAAAATGAAGGTTTGGCTAGGCTGGGGTGGAGGAAGGACTCGCCTTTAGCACATCTTGCAGCTTGGAGAGTCAAGGTCTTTTGGCTGGTGGGGCTGTGCAAGGAGGGGGAGCTCAAATGCTTTTAATGTTTTCAAAAGCCATATTACTTCCCAGGTTCCTGACAGATGCCTCTCTACTGAGAACATGCCCTCTTCTTCCTGAGTTAAGACAGTTGCAAAAGAGCATTTTAAGAGGAACTGCATGCAACAGGAAGAAGAAAGTTGTCATGCCAGAGTACTCCCATGGAGGTTTAAGGGCATAGAAACCAGTGTACAACACAAGCCCTGATAAGCTGCAGCAACTTAATTCCTAACTCAGAGTTCACAAGCTGCAGCTGAGCTAAAGCAAGGTTTTCCTAGATGAGGTGGCTCCAGTACAGGTACATACACTGTAGATAGATCAGGTAATAGCAGGAGGAGAAGTGGTAGCATCATCTGCAGAACCCTCCAGGAGCTTGAAGTATTCAGGTAGCAGTTCCCTGATGCCACACCTGCACTGTCTGGTTACCTAAGTCAGGGTAAAATTTACTTGAGCAACTCGCACATTGTCATGGCAAAATTATTGCTCATGACTACTGTGTCAGCATTGCTTCAGGTCTAGGCTGTCATTAGACTGTCTCAGGACAAAGATAAAATTCATCTGCCTTGAAACCACTTCTTGGAGATCACAGCAGCTTGATGTGAGCTGTGCACGCAGTGCAATGCATAAGTAGAAGGGCTTTATGGGCAAGAGAACACAGATGAGAAAACTGGTCATTTTATCCTGACTCGGGGTGTGGGTCCAGTCTAGTCCCAGGACAAAAATTAAGTGAATTCAGCTACCAGTGTCACTGAGAAAACTGCTCGTACCAACTACTTGCTTGTACCAAGGAAAGAAGAAAAGTAGAGGTAGTAAATCCACCAGATGGTAGGTTTTGTTTCTTGTATACATGCTCAAATGAACCTTGACTCTTGTCCATGATGTCATGAAAAGTCCCAGAATCCCACAGGTACTGAGGAGTGTGATCAAATCCCATACATGCATGAAATGACGACACTTTCCAAGTGGCACGAGGAAAATGATAGCAGGAAAAGGCACCCCTCTCCAAGTCTCAAAAAGGAAGTCATAGATGCAGACGGTGAATGTCTTCTTGTATGAGCATTCACAATGGCACATGGGGATCTAGAGAGGCAACTTCAGAAAAAGAAACTTAAAGATATAGATTGAGGGCACAAAAATATCTTGTAGTCTATGGGAAGCCCGAAGGTACTAAAGCCTTACCTGGTTATAGTTAGGGTGAAAGACTGTTTTCTCCTGATAAGAAAAAAAGGAAAAAGGTGAGCTGCAATGACAACACACAGCCTTTGGAAAACAAAAACTATAGATTGAAGTATCAACCAATCAAAAAGACTGAGACTTTAGAAAACTCCTGTGTGAATGAGATGGGAGAGGCTACTGTCCCAGTGGGAGACCACTGGAAATACTGTCACGAAAGCTGCAAGGCAGTAGAGCAACACTTGGAAGAAATCCAGGTACAAAGAACAAGGGATGGTTTGATAAAGACCCTGAAAAGTCTTGGAAAACAACACATGGCAAGGGTCACATGCTGCTAGGCTCACAAGATGATATTTGTGGGGTGAAGGAGACAGAGCAGGAGATGCTCCTCAAAGCATCTGACCAAGAGGGAGGCATGGACAGTGTCAGCCACAAGGAGCTTGGACATGTGGGAAAAAAAAGGAGTTTCTCCGCATTTCAAGGCACCTCTCTGACATGGAAAGAGGCTCTGGCTTTGCGAAATACCAGTACACAGCCTGCCACCCCCATGCTCATAGCCCAAGGCCTGAGGTGCTGCAGGAGGTGCCTGTGCAGCTGCTTGGCCACAAGCACAGTAGCAGCTGTAGCAGGATGGGATGGCAGCACCTTGCTGCCACCCCCGCAAAGGGACAGTGTCAGAGGAGAAAGACTGATGACAACTTTCCCACAGAGCAGTTCTCAGCCAATTCCCAAAGCCATCCCAGTGGTGATCAGAATAAGGTCTCAGGAAGGATCCAGAGCCAGGTTTTAATAATGTCCTGCCGTATTATTAAAAACAGGGGGGGTAAATTCAGTCAAAGGCTTTGTGAACTAGTTTTGCTGATTGGGTGGCTTGAATCGATTCCAGAGGAACGGCAGGTCTTTTGCCTGATTGTGCACAGGAGGGACTGAGAAGAGTCAGAACAGGCTGGAATATCTCCTTTCCCGGTGCAGTGTGCAGAGGTAGAGCCTGTCCATCCAGAGACACTACTGAGCAAACAGTAGCAGAGTATCCACGTTAAATCAGAGGGACAAATCTTGGCGAGGTTGACCTGCTCTCTCTCTGAAGTTATGTGGGCACATTAAGGCTTTCAGCACTTAACTTGGGAACAGAACAGAGAATAAATATCCATGGGCCACAAGGGTGTAGCCGTGGGATAGAACTGACCCAAATCTTCTTGTTATTTTTGTTGCTATTGTTTTTCTATTAGTTCCTATTACAGCATATGAAGGGTCTGTTCTCGACCCAACAGCAAAACTGGCCTCTTGAAAACCGAGTCCCCCATGACTGTCAGGATTGGAAGGCTGTTGTCTGGGTTAAAATTCGTGTTTTGACATTACAGTTTTGGAAAATTTTAGAGATGGAATGAACCAGAGCTGGCAGGGTGTGGGAAGGAGAGAGGGGAAAGAGTTAAAAAGGTTACAGAAGTGTAGATATGAAACTGAGGAAAGTTAAATATCACAAATCACATTTGATAAAATGCAGAAAGTATTCTTGTTTGGTTTCTGATTTCATTTCCTATTTGAAGTTGAACTGATCTACTAAATTGTTATTGCAGGAGGTAGGTCAGAGTGTGCAAAGGAATGCAAGAAAGAAATACCCTTCAGATTATAAATACTGGCATCAGTCGTTAGCCATAGTGAGGTCTTCTCACTGCCTAGTGTGCAAATTAATTCAGAATAGATTTTGAACTTGAAAAGCAGGTGTGCTCTATTCTAAAATGAGACACAGAAACATTAAAGAAAGTGACAAGTTAAAATGATCTGCAGACGGCTCCCTGTGGCCAGACCAATAGGAACATTCAGCATAGAATTAGCTTAAAATTAGCCCTGGTTTTCATTCAGAGCTGGTATGGCTCAGAGTCATTAGCCACCACTCTCTGTGTCAGCTGCTGCAGGACCTCCTGAAACCTGGGTCTGGTATTTCAGCGTTCTGGCCTGCCAAGCTTCTTTCTACAGAACAGGGAAGTTTTGCAAGAAGTCTTTGCAAAATGTTGTAATAATGAAAACTTTAAAAATACACAGCTGTTTTGCAAAACCCTTGTAACAAAGACTCCTTTGAGATCAACTCCATACAGGCTCCCCAGTGGATGTGCTACCATCAGTGCTCTCAACAGAGACATTATGCAGCCTAATGTTCCCTCCATGCCTCTCTCACCCCACGGGTCCCCTGCCTGGACCTTGTTCCTTTCAGGCAGTGCTGCCTGCTCAAATTCCTGCTTCAGCCCCTTTATTTGGGTGCCAGAAACTGCTTGCAGGGGTTAGGCACATTTGTCCCTTGGGGTGACCTCGTCATAGGGCTATTTGTCCTGCCTTGATGCTACTGTGGCTTAAACAGGACAAGCTGGGGCATCATTTCGTGTGAAATTTAGCTGCAGATGATGGGTAATACTGAGGAAAAAAAGCCCATGAGACCTACAGACAACTGAGCAGCTGAGCCCCCACTGTGTTGATTCAGCCTTCCTCCATATGCACCAACATGTTTATATGCTCTGAGCACTGTACAGGTTCCTGAAACCTACGTATTGGTGGTTGGCATCAAGCTGGATTCCTAGATCATTGTTACTGACAAGTGTTTAGTGGAATTTTCCAAAGTGGATAGTTTATTGGGATTTGAATAGTTGAAGGGAGTTCATTGTTGTAAATAAGGTAGTGCCTGACTAGGAAATCTGTTTAAGGTGCTTTTATTACCACAGGGAACATGAGGATCCAGCTTTTCAGTGTTACAAGTATTTCCCTGAAGTGATCATTAGAAGAAATAACTCCTAGATTCTCAAATGCTGCTATCTGTACATAAGCTACATTTCCAGTAAATTTTAATGACAAAAGAAAGCTGGCCAAGGCAGTACATGATGGCTTTCAGTCGCCTGGGGAAGCCAGGAGGAATTTCCCATCAGTTTGAGCAGGACCTGGCTCCTTATGTCCAATGCTGCTGTATCTCTTTGCCTTAACATCAAAGATGGGTGAGGTGGGAATCACAAACCTTTCAGGGAGGAGTAGATGGGGAGGAACCAGCCTGTTCCAGACATCCACAGGATAAAACTCTTGTGTTGCTCTTCTGTGGTTCTTCTTCGTGGTCCTGAACACAAACAGGGTAAGAAAAAAGTGTGGTTATACTCGGTGGAACTAAAGTCCTATCTGGCTTAGTATCCCATCTCTGAAAGTGGTCAGATGCACTTCTCAGGAGAGAGAACAGAAGAAGCATCTACCATGCTTCCTCGAAATGCCCTGCCAGACTCAGCATTCTACATCCCAGGGGCTCCTGGTGGCCCCCAGCCAGGAGACCAGACAACTTTGTCTCACCGAGCATTGTGGTGGGTGCTGACTTGAGGAGCTGTTGGACCAGGCTTCCAGGGGGGTACACACTCTGTGTGACACTGAGCCATCAGTGGTAACATTTCACTCATGGCTTCTGGTTTTTTCATAGACAAAAGACTGGAAGAGGCTCAGCTTCATCTGATCCACCACACTGCTGCAGCAGTAAGGAGTATATGACCCCTGACAGATGTTATTCTCACCTGCTCTTGAGGCGAGCAGAGGGGAGAGCCATAGCCTCCCTAAGCAGTCTGTGTTTCATCACTCTCAAAGTTGGGAATTTGCTTTGTAACATGGAACCCGAATATTCCTTGCTGCAAATTAAGCTAAATTCCTGTTGACCTTTTCCTGACAGCTACAGGGGACCATTTTAATCACTGGTCTTTTTGTTGCAGTCTTTGCATTCTGGAAAATGTATCACATCCCCCTTTGTCTCTTCTCTTCTGGAAAAACAAACCCCATCCTCTCAACCTTTCTTTGAAGGTTATGTTTTTTAAACCTCTTCTTGCTGTCTTTTGGGTTCCCATAAGGTTGTTTGCTTATTAAAATAGAAGCTTAATTTTACAAAGGTTGCTACGTTACTTGGCATGGCAGAAAATAATAACAAAGGCTACACTGCCACTAGGAAATCCAAGATAAGGTCGCAGAGTGGAGGGATAGGGTGGATCTCAAGAGATCATCCAGTCTGTTTCCTTGCACTAGGGCAAGTTCAAGTAAAACAAGAAAATCCCTTAAGATTTGTCAGGTCAATGATGACAACTTTCAGTGATGGCACGTCTCCAGTTTCCTGGCAGTCCACCCCATGGATTTTACCGTCCTTGTATGAATCTGTTGTATGTTGTTACAACTGTGAGGATTAAACTTCTTAAAGAATATTTTAAAATCACATATGACTACTGAGCTCCAAAGCAGAAAATAGTCTCAGGGAATAGAGGTATAAAAAGGGATAGATTTACCAGCTGTGAAGATGAAGGTGTTTTTATTTTAATTTTTTCTCTATTCCTGCAATTGACTGTTAATTTTTTTTACCTTTAAAGCATTCAAGTACAGTAAATGCGTGAAGTAAAGATGAGATAGATAGGTAACATATTTAAGGACCTGGCCTAGAAATCCTGATACATAACTTGCACTTGTCACTTTCTTGGCAGAATTTCAGCCACAGAATAATTTTTCATGCTAGATGTGGCAAAATGACAGAGTTCCCTGGCAAAGGCCAAACTGATTCTCCCCATACTTTGGTTTTATTGGTTCTAGGCTGATCTCACCCAAAACCAGGTGAAAAAAATAAGTTCCTCTTCCTATCAATGCCCTAACATAGATATTGGCAGGACGGTCAGCTGTACTGAAGGTTTCCTTGGCCTGAAGCCCATGGTGGGTTTATGAAGGCTGCAGAGTCAGAAGACTTTTTGAAGGTTCCAACAGGAGCTGGCTGGAAGTTTCATATAGACTCAGAATGTTTCCTTGAAGACGTGATTTTATACCACTGTTCTCCTTTCAAGTAACAACCCTGTTCACATAAGTGGACCTTCCATCCCAGCCTGTCTCAACCACTTCTCCATGCCCTGTATTTATGGCAGGGTCCCAGGCCAGCAGGTGCCACCTGCCCCAGTGTGGTCAGGGTGGAAGAGTTATCGTACAGGCATTGGCACTGGAAGGCCTTGTGTAAGCCCTGAAAGCAGCAATGCAGACCATGCATGTAGGGCTGCTCTGGCTCTTGCTCAACTATTTCGGTGTTACCACTGCTCATAAACAGAAATGTTTCGCTCCACAGGATTTCCTTGCACGAATCCTGATGTCATCTGTCTCCCCTGCACACAGGCAAGAAGTTTCTACTGGGACAATAAGTGTGGGACAATAGAAAAAGAGGAGTGATGTGCTTTTGCTTTAACCAAATGGGTCTTTCAAAAGCTGAAGCTAATGAAGATCCACTTAACAACTCTTCATATAGCTTCGATAAACAAAATGTTTCCAACTGGAATTTAAAAAGCTGAACATAATAATATGAAGAGGGAATAAGAGCTTCCCCTTGTCAACTGGCTACTAACAAAAGAAAAATATGAGGAGTGAATACTTTAAAAAAAACCCAACAGTGCTGTAATATAATTAAAACCATTAAAAATGCTGTACTCTGGTTTTGCTCCCTGAAGCACTATGTTATTTTTCTTTTTAAAGCTGTCACCACATTTTGATACCATAAGGAATAAACTAAATCAAGACAAACCTCCATTTCAAAGTTGGAGGATTTGCTAGAAATAGTAACTTGAACTTCAGTAACTAGCGGATGATGCTCAATCAACTGCAGCCATCAACATCTCTCTTTTTATTTGTTGACAGTAGGTATTCCTCAGGTACATAAGCAGCACTGAAGTGAAAGAAAGACAAATGCAGAGACGAGCCCAAGAGAAAACACCTACAGAAAACCTGCAATTTTAGAAGCTCAGAAAGGGCCCCATTCAGCAAAGCGCTGAACTAGAATGATCTGTATTATACGTGTAACTTAAGAGTATGCAACACTGGGATTTTTTCATTTGGCAGCCCTTCAGACAGAGGTAAGACAACCTTCCTGTCCCTTGCTATCATATTCCAAAGTTTTCCCCATGCCATGGAGGTGATGTAATTCTGACACATGAGCAGAGATTCCACTTGCCAGCAAACTGCATGGGGCCACTCTTCTGCTAGAGACATAAAAGTATGAAACAAGGGGTTTTAGGACTGAGCCACCTCATGCATTTACCTCTTTTACTTTTCTTCTTGAGGAGAAATGCAGTCCACTGTCATTGGGAATGGGACTAGAGGGCAATGCACAAAGCAAAGAACGTTCACAAAAATTATTGCACTGAGTGTACAATAATAAAATTTTAAGCAATAAACCATGAAGAAAAAAAAGGGGAAATGTATTAACTACGTTCCTGGCTAGTCAAGCAGAATTGTCAGTTACCATTTTTGAACCTTGTGAAAAAAACCAGATTATTTAAGTAAGTCAGGCAACCTCTACCCCACCAGCTTCTAAAAAGTCAAAAAACAAATCAAGAAAGATAAGTATACACTAATAACAGATTTCTCACTGAATTTGTGGCACTGCACAGGGACCCAGACAGGCAACACTGGACACCTCAGTTGTTTTCTTCCCAAAGGTGAACAGACTGTTACTTGCACCACTCTACAGGGCCTCGGGGCATTGCAGAGCTGAACTGGATGCATCAGATCCTGCACAACCTCTTCTTAAGATCTGAAGGTGCAGACTTCTCCTTTCTCATCCTATACTCTCAGGAAAAAGAAGATGCAAAGAAGTACAAGAAATATGCTGTGAACAGCTCTTTCAATGATAGGGGATGGGGGCCACAGTACTGACATGACTGTAGAGTCACGATATATTCAGTGTATGGTTAGGAGATAGAAGAATAGTTGCAAAAAGTATCTTATCAGTGTGACCAATTACCATAAGTTGGCTACGTTTAAGTAAACTATGCTGCAGAGTTGTGTTTTGCAGAGAAGCTTTATAGACCTGCTGGTAGTATAGCAGAATAACAAAACAGAAATGGATGTTGCTGTTTAGGTGGAATGTAGCTCATAAAATGTTGTCTTCACAATTTCTTTACCTTATGAGCCAAAACCAAATTGTTTACCACAAGCCCTTTGTATACTGTGCCCTAATTTTACTCAGTTTGTTCCAGAAATCATTGGTAGAAGAGACGAATTGTTGATCCAAGGGCTTCATACATATTCCAAGCTGACAATATGAAGACAAGATTCTAACTAATACAAATGATCCCTGGCACCAGCCTAGCTGTCAAACACAACACACACTCTCAGCTGGAGATTCACAAACCTGCCCACTGAATCCTCAGAGGCCACATTTGTTCTCTGCTATGTCATGTTGAACCTTTCAGCTGCATTCAAGTGCTTGCACATAAGATCTGCAGAAGAAAACATCTTCCTTTGCTTTTTTTGTTTCCTACCACCCTGTTTTCAATAACATCTGGACCTTTCAGATGAGGACAAGAATATTCCATCGATAGGAGAAGATCCCTTGCCTGACATCACCAATTTAAACAGGAAAAGGCCTGGAAAAGGCACCCAACAGGATCTGAGATCAAATCCTGAAAGTTGATTTGTCTGGCCCAGTGCTGAAGAGGAACTTCAGCCACTACTTTTTCCACAGGGATAAATCTCTCAACAGTGGTAGGAAAGACAGGCCTGAGGGTTTGTCTCGGGGGAATAAGGTACTAAAAAGAGTTTGTGGTAAAACAGTCTAGCAGAGCACTTTGTGTCTCTTCTGACCGCAGATGAAATGATGGGGCCAGATGTGTCTCGTGGGCCACCAAATAGAAAAAAACTGGTTGTGAACCTTCCTTGGATCAACATGAAAGAAGCTTAAGGTTACAGAGTACCAAAGCTGCCAACAGATGAGACTCTTTGATGTTTTTTATGAACAAAAAAATGGACAGAAACATTTTTAATTTTGCATTAGCATTTTGTGTTGTGTGGGTTTTTTTCCAACTGACTCTGTGATTGTTGATATTAATTAAAGTGAATGGTAGATTATTTTCTAAAGGCTATAATTTAAACCAGTAGTTGAATATAGACTAGAGTGTAACATTCTTCAGCTCAAACCACAAGGTATGCAAGCTGGGAATGAACTCTATTTCTTTCCTGTTGAAGGACAGATTAAATATTTTTTATTAATTCTAATGCTAGCAAAGAAAAGTAAGATCTCCATTTTTCCTTCAATTTCTCTCTACGCTTAATTGATGTATTCTACCAAGCTGTCAAGCTGCTTTTAAAACCCATTCTTTTTCATAGAAATATTATCCTCCTTTTATTAGTTTGAGTTGATAAATGAATCAAGAGCCTTTGAGGTATTGTGTACTGTCAACGGAATACATCTTTCAGATGCATCCACTGCAATGGAGCTGAAAAAATATATATCATGAAACACTTAATAAAAAAGATACACAGATTTGTCTTTTACAAGATCATGGGACTTGAGTCTATCTCCAGGGAGGAGTTCCAACATGAGAAAGAAAATACATAGTTCAAAAGCCCATGTTTTCAATTTGCGGCCACATGGTTTAAATTATCCCTGTATTTATTAAGGGCGCTAAATGGGCAGCTTGACTTAGGGGAAAGGGTCATTCAAGTTGAGAATAGTCATGTTTAATCCCTCAGCTAGCTGCAGGTTAAATTTACTTTAAGATGCTGAATATTCTTTACATAGTGTGTGTTAAAATACCACATGAGACACAGCTGAAGGGTTTTTGCCATTTATTGTTGGTTTATTTGGGTTTGGGGGTTTTTTTACTTTTATATAGCTGCATTGCGAACAACAATAGAAAATTGTTAAACACCTAGTGTGGAAGCACAGAATTGTCCTGTATGCCACACAAAACCTATCATATTGCTACCCCTTGTACTTCAGTTTCACACATGTGTGTGCAGTGTTTTGTGGTCAACTCATGATTTCCCTGGGACTTGATGTTGTACATTTTCATATAATCAGAACCACAGAAAAAGAGTAGTGTAAGATGTCTTTTCCACTTTGTTCTGAGGCCTTGAGATAGTAGGTTTTTGGACATTGCATGTACTTGCCTGTAAACTGGCTTGCTCAGTATTTCAGGGGGGAAAAAAAGAAAATTAACCGAAATACAAAAAGCAGAAATTAGAGCTAACAAAAGCGCATTCTCAAATGGACAGGCAATATGAATTTTAAAGATTTTCCCCTAAGACAACAATTAAGATGAAAATAAATAGCTATTGATTATTAAGGCAGTTTATCCAACATTAATATCCTTTTACACTGGAGGTTTGCCTACAGACATGCCCTGGTGGGAACTTAAAATACATTTCTTTTTCTATCTATCTGTTAATTCACCCAGATAACTGCCTGGCTTTTGTTCATGAGATGCAAATGGACAGTTGTAAACATCCAAAAGGCCCACTGTTTTTGACACAGACCTTAGATTGTTGCTTTTGTTCAGCTGGGCTGAAGCTGATGGCTGTGGCCTAGGTACACACATGCAGCTTTAGTGTCTGAATGTTTTCAAGGAGAAAAAAAACCCCAACAACCAGAACACAGAGGATTTCTGAGCAAAGTCATGCCTAAAGTCACTTTTAAATTCAAATAAATATTTGTGGGAAAACTGCTTTCCCTATTCTCCTAGCGCTCATAATTTAATTATAGTAGCCGCCAGGCATCTTTAACTTTTGTGACCAGAAGATCACTCTGGGTCTCAGTGACCTTGGCTGTTGTAACAGGGTAATATTTTCACAAGGATGAAATGTTCTTGAATATATTTCTCCAATGTACTGGTGTTTGCAGGCATTTCTAAGCAGATCTGATCTGAAGTGCAAACATAATTCCTTTGTTTCACCTAGAGGTTTACTGACAAACTCCAGAAAAATCATGTTCCTCTTCTCTTTGCAGAATTTCACTCTCCGTGAGAAGACAAAGCTGCTGGTATTTTTCCTTTGAGCCCTCCATCATCAGTGGGAGTCTGAACCAAAGGTCTGAACCCTGGAGCCTTTGAAAATCATCCAGTGGCCATACATCTAAACATGAAGAGAAACAAGAAGGCAGTAAAAAAGAGCAAGAGAGAAAATGGGTAAGAACTCAGTCCTTTGGGTGTTTTTTTTTTTTCAAGATATTTCAGTGTAGTGTTTCATGTAAAATTGCTCCTAAAGTTCATTGCAAACATTTGTCAACAAAGTTCAATGAAAAAACCCAGGCAGGTGGGAATTAGTGTTCCAAAAATGCCACTATTTCACTAACACTTAAAGCAATAGTTGTGAAATGCAGGAATTAAATCATCAGCTCGAGAAAGATGCAATCACCAAAATTTCTGCATTCTTTTGTTGGTGAATAATCTTCTGTTCTACACTCATGCAATGTCACTTTTGCCCTGTTCTTCTGAAAACACCACAATCTGTTTTATCAAACTAAAGAAATCTCATGTATTAAGACCTTGAGCTTACGACCTATGGCTCGTTTTTCCAGTTTGTATCCTGCAAATTCAAATCCTTACCTTTATCACAGAATCAGAGGATCATGGGATGGTTTAGATTGGAAGGGACCTTAAAGATCATCTAGTTCCAACCCCTCTCCCATAAACAAGGATACCTTTCACTAGAACAGGTTGCTCAGGGCCTTGAACACTTAAAGGAATGGGGCATCCACCACTTAACTGGGCAACCTGTTCCAGTGCCTCACCACCTTCACAGAGAAGAATTTCCTCCTGAAATCTAATCTAAACCTACTCTCCTTCAGTTTAAAGCCATTCCCTAGTACTGATCCCTGCAGAATGCCGCTCTTCACTGATCTCTGCTTGGATGTCAAGCTGTTGACTGCAATTCTTTGAATGTGACCAACCAGCCAACTCCCTATCCACTGGGTGGTGCATCCATTAAATCTATGTCTCTCCAAGTTAGAGACAAGGATATCATGCAGGAAAGTGTCTATTTCTATGTACAAGGCCAGGTAGATGACATCAGTTTCTCTTCCTTTATCCAATTCTGTCAGGGCTTAAGTCTTCCTAAAATGATGTCTGCCTGCTCAGACAATTTATCTGTATTCCCCACAAGGCTACATATCCTTCCTTTCACTCTCTGTAGGCTTTCCTTTTGTGTATGAGTTTGTCCAGGAGCTCCTGTTTTATCCACACAGACCTCCTGGTGTTTTTGTCTAATTTGTTCTTTTTTGGGATTCATAATTCCTGACCTTGGAGCAGGTGATCCTTGAATATCAACCAGCTTTCTGAGGTCCCAGTTCCCTCCAGGGGATGATTCCATGGTAATCTTCCTAAAGAGGCCAAAATCTGCTCTCCCAAAGTCTGGAGTAGTGATGCTGTGCACTCTCCTTGCTGCCCTAATGATCATGAACTCCACCATTTCATGGTCACTGCACTGAAGGCTGCCCTTGAATGTCACATTCCTCACCAGCCCCTCTTTTTGGTAAGAACAAGGTGTCAGCATAGCACCTCTCCCTGTTGGCTCCTCTGTCACTTGGAAAAGAAGCTATTATCAATGCATTCCAGAAACCTCCTGGATTGCTTATGGCCTGATGTGTTGTCCTTCCAACAGTCCCCCACAAAGACCAGGACTTATAAAAGTGAGGCTGCTCCTATCTGTCTGTGGAGGGACTCATCCACTCAGTTTTCCTGGTTAGGTGGCCTATAGCAGACCCCTACTAAAATGTGACCTCTGCCCTCCTTTTAATCCTGGCCCATAAGCTCTGAGTTGGCTCTTCATCCATCCCCAGGCAGAACTCCATGCTCTCCAGCTGGTCATTGACATGGAGGGCAACACGCCCTCCTTGTCTCCCCTGACTGTACTTTAAATCATATTGATCTGAGTTGTCCATAAAATTTTCAAGGAAGCTTAAGAAAGCATTCTGAACACATTCATCCCATTCAGAGAAATGATGTACAGCTTATTTTTCCAAATGCCATATTTCGGCTAAGTACAGTTAGCCTTTCTCTGCTGGGAACCATTATGTTTCTCCTTGAGAAATTGTGGTAGTATAATATAGCAAGCATATGAGACACGGGCCTTAGGAAAAAAGGTAAGGTCTTGCATTCTTGCATGGTTAAGGTTATTTTCTTGAACAAGGGGATAAAAAGCCCAAAATACTGGAAATCTAAGAGACAAGGAATAGGTCTTCTCAGAAAATGTTTCAGCTAATTTTTTCAGACCCCTGAGTTTGAACAGATCATATACTGACACAAATATTCTCTTAATCTCTGGGTTCTTATGAAATGGAGAGATGACTCCAAATCAGTTTAGCCTGTATGTATAAATCAAAGGGAGATTGATCAACAAAACCCAGAACATTTTGACTATCTGAAGTGGTTGCAATGTGCTTAATTGGCCTCGGACACTTTGCACCTAAACTACAACTTCAGTCTGGTTCAGTTTCATAATGTATGAAAATCTTCACTGCAGAAGGTTTCATTAGCTAATATAATCTGATACATAACAAAGACAGGCTTGACCTGCTGGGTTTTGCCCTATATACTAAAGGTTTCTGCCCACAGTCCTGCTTTTCCTGAGAAGAGATGGACAATTATTTCTTATTTTAAATCAGAGGGAATGTTTTTACTCAAATGGTGTCCCACCACATACATTTTGTTAAAAAGGTTTATCTGACTGCTATGACTAGAAAACCACCATATAAACTACTATCAAGTAACCCAGCAGTCCAGAAAAACTTCAGTGCTCTAGGTTAGTTTGTTGGGTGGCTTTATAAATCTGAAGTTGAAACTAGGAAATTTCAATAAGAGCAAGATCTGGAGTGCTAACAGTACACTTACGACATCCTACTCAGAAAGCCTCAAGCAGTTTTGGCAGGAGATAAATGTTTTCCTCTTCAAACCAGAAGACCTGTCACCATGCTCAGAGCTTGACTTTAAATTCCCTGAATCACATCTCATGAAGATTCCAGGATGCCTGAATTTTCTCCCGTGTTTCTAAGTGTTTATGACCCCATATTTAGTGTGCCACTTAAAAGCCAAAGTCATTAGTTTAACATACATGTTGTGTTACTAATTCAAGTATGCAGGTACCCCAAATGCCATATAAACTTGTATTTAAGGTCAACTAGGTTTCCTTGACTTCCCTGCCCAAGCCTAGAGATGAGGACAAACTGACCCCATCACAGTAGTGTAAAAGCATAGACCCTCTGGGTAGTAAGAAAGGAAGCACACCTCCAAGACTATGATTAATATTTTTAATAAGAATCTTTTATTCATCTTACTTTCTCTTCAGATGCTTCATGGGGCATTGACAGCAGTGCATCTCATACTACCGTGATGGAGTGCAGCATTTTTTAGCAAAATAGGTAAATATGCAAAGTGTCAAAAGTTCAGCATTTTGAGAGCTGTAGTCTAGTTCCTGCAATGGTCATGAGAAGAGGGGGTGAGCAGGAGGAATGAAAGAGGAATCCCAATTATAGATGTACTGAGCACAGACCCACTGCAACCAAGAACAGATTGTTCATCGATGGGCTGAGGCCAACTGGATGAGGTTCAACAAGGCCAAGTTCTGGGTCCTGCACTTGGGTCACCACAATCCCATGCAGTGCTACAGGCTGGGGGCAGAGTGGCTGGAAAGTGCCCCAGCAGCAAAGGACCTGGGGGTGCTGGACAAGAGCGGCTGAACCTGAGCCAGAGTGTGCCCAGGTGGGCAAGAAGGCCGATGGCAGCCTGGCCTGGATCAGCAGTGGCCAGCAGGACCAGGGCAGGGATTGTCCCTCTATGCTCATCACTGGTGAGGCCACACCTCAAATCCTGTGTCCAGTTCTGTGACCCTCAATTCAGGAAGGACTTTGAGGTGCTGGATGGAGTGCATCCAGAGAAGGGCAATGGAACTGTGGAAGAGTCTGGAATACATTTCCTATGAGGAGCGGCTGAGGGAGCTGTGGGTGTTCAGCCTGGAGAAAAGGAGGCTCAAGGGGGACCTTATCACTCTCTACAACTGCCTGAAAGGAGGGTAGAGGCAGGTCAGTGTCAGTCTCTTCTCCCAAGTATGGGAGTGATGGGACAAGAGGAAAAGGCCTTAAATTGCACAAGTGAAGGTTTAGGTTGGATATAAGGAAAAAATTTCCCTAAAGGGTTGTCAAACATTGGCACAGGCTCCTCAGAGAAGGGATAGAGTCACCATCCCTGGAGGTATTGAAAAGACGTGTAGATGAGGCACTTGGGGACAAGGTTTACTGGTGGGCTTAGCGGTGTTATGTTAATGGTTCTACTTGATGATCTTAAAGGTCTTTTCCAACCTAAACGATTCTTTGTTTCTATGGTTTATTTTTCTGCCAACAGCAACATTAGGGATGGATTTGCCGATTTTAAAAGACTCCAAGCAGCAGTGTGTTCGCTGTCTCATCCAATATTTTAGTCCTGTGTTTGATTACCTTCACTACAGAGAGAACAGAGTAAGTATGCTAGAGGGATATTACAGATTTAAGAAATGACAGTTAATAGCATTGTTCCTCTTCTATATTAGATCTAATTTTAAAATTAATTCTTCATTCAGTTTGTGTCTCTCTGTAAATTTCTATAGGTCTAAAAAGTAGAACCATAATTTTAACCATTGACTTGGAATAATTTAGATTGCTGAAGGTCACCAAGCCCAACCAGCTCAAAAGAGGTCCAGCTGGGTTAAGTTGCTCAGTACAGTCAGGCTTCAAACACCTCCAAGAACAGAGACATCAAAACTTCTCAGGACAATCTGTGCCAATATTTGGTGACCTTTCCCAGGAAAAACTTTCCTGACATCCATCAGAACTTCATTCATTGCAATTTCTGTCTGCTGCCTGTTATTCTATCAGTGTGCACCTGTGTGAGCCATATAAACCTGTCGTCTTTATCTCCTCCCATAAGCTAATGAGTAGTGGGACCAACAGCACATCTTACTTAATTGGCTCATGGATCTGCAGTGTCAGGAAATAGTTCTTGCCAGTCTTCAGAAACTTGTTGGATTGCCTGTGCCCTGCCATGTTGCCCATTCAGGTGGTTAAAGTCACCCATGAGAGCCAGGGCCTGCAATCAACTCCTTTCATCTCTCTGCCGACTTCTCACAGACCAATGAAACAAAACCAAAAAAGTGGAGTGAAACTGAAATCACAGCTGATGGACCTTATAAACAGTGACCAATTTTTTCAAATTGGAACACTTTAACCACATCATTTTGGTGAGCATTTATTGTTCTCTAGTCCTTTTGTTCATCTACAAAATGACAGCAACTGTGTAGCAGAACTTCAAAAGTCACTCATTCTCACAGTTATGCTAGAAATTAATCATCATCATCATCATCTCCACAGGCAATAAATTTACATGTCCATGGCATAAGCTAAGTGTTGAACATTAGCAAATTGCTTATATCTCTCTTGGTTACAGCTAACAACATTCCTATCCCAAAACCCAGCATTTCAGATGGGCACAGACAAAGTATTTATCCACTTTTCTCTCTTTTTTTAATTGACATTCAGGATTTTATCATGGGTATCAACAGGCAGAAAACTATTTTGGCTTTTTACAGACTCAAAAAAACAGCTTGTCTTTTTAAACTCCATTGGGATCAAACCTGTTTTCTGTTCTTTATATTTTTTGATGTTTCATTCTTTCTTTGTTTTACTAGGGAAGTTTTTTTGCTGGGGGTGTTCTATATAACCCCTTTTTTTTTTGTTGATGGGATCATGGGCTTTGGAAAAACTAGCATAATATTCTTGAACAATTCCTGATTTTTCTCATTGCCTTTCCACTTAAAATGCATATCCTCAGTCAATTATGCTAGCAAACGCTTTAAGCTTTGAAAAGCTGTCCCTAATAAAGTTCCAAATGGGCAGATTTTTGGTCAATGCCCTATTTCATTTGTATAAAATAAATCTAAATTGACTGTGATCTTTGTTACCTCAGCAACTGCACTTTTTTTTGGGTTTGTAACTAACACTTTCTCATTCAGCAGACTTAAGTCCACTATCAGGTTAACTTGTACTGGATACAGGATTTCCTGTTTTGCAAAGAAAACATTATTATTATTTATAGAAACACTAAGGAAATTTGTTATTGGCTGCGGGACATCAGCACCAAATGGCTCTCTGGTTTGAGACATACATGGTAAGTTTCTTGCTTGCCTTTTTGACTGTTGTTATTTCCCATATCCCCTAAAATTATTAACTGATGCTTAAAGAATGGCCACTTTTATCTCCTAGAAATTGTTCCTGAGCTATAAAAGACCCTAATTTGTAACCTATATTTTGCTTTAAATAACTGTGAAAACTGAGCTTTCAGGTTTAAGCAACCTTAAAGATGTATCTTGAGTGTATGAAGAACTGGAGTAGAGAGATTGGCACATTAGTAGAGACCCTTGGACACAGCACAACACCTACCTCTTTAACAGGATGAGGCCCAGAGGAAACTCATCTCTAACCTGGGCACTGCACAGGAGACAGTAAATGTCAACACTGTGGCCGTGTTAGTTTGGGCCCAGACAAACACTGCTGCATTGCATCTGTGCACTTCCCTTCCTCCCTTAGCACACTTTCAGCCAGCTCAGATGTCTCTGTACCCACCATCATCCAACTTTCCTGGCACTAAGAGCTCCAGGTGCAATACGGAAGAGTAAGCTCAGATATCTCTGAATCTGTCACGGTGATCAAGATCAAGATCTTCCCTCAGTCTTCTCTTTTTCTCCTTCCATTCTTCATCTAAACCCTTGGCTTTCTGGAGCTGAGGCAGGGAATGGCCAAGGACTGAATCAGGAACAAGAAAAGCTGACAGCACTGGTTGTCTCATCTTCCTTTTAACCATCAAGTGTTTTAAATTATACAAAAATAGCCTGTAAAACTCTCATCAATCTCATTTGTTCAAATGCAGCTTTTCTACATGAACCATTTACTACGACACAAGTAAACAATGCCACATGTTCGGGTGCAATGGTGCTCTTACATTATTCATCCAGCCTAAGGTGCACTGGTTTGCATGAAGACTTACTCCCTCTTTTCTCTTTTTAAAAAATTACATGAAAAAGAAACCATACAATCATGTTTAACAGTCAAAGACAGGAATATTCAGGGAGCAGTTGTTTGCCAGATGTCCAGCCAAGGAAATGAAAGTGTCACATTTCAGCCTTCCTGCACTCATCCTTCCTTTCTCTTTCTGCCCATAAAGACACCTGAACTAGCTCTAGCCACTCCTGATCAAATATTGGAACAAGGCAGCTTCATTAGCACAGCGTGCCACAAAATCTAACTTTACCTGCCTCTAAGCAGACATATGGCTATACTTCTTGCTAACCCAAACCAGCTTGCTGTCTGCATCCAAAGTACTTTCTCCTTTTTTTTTCCCCACCCAGTGTAAAGTTTTGGTGTAAGAGAGGGGAGCATCCAACAGTTGTTCAAGAAAACTTACTTCCCACTTCTACACTCAGTGAGTTATGCTAAAAAGTCATGGACAGGTTTTAACCGTCTGTTCCTTGTGCTGTGCCATTCAGATGCACTTTATACCATTTTTTTATTTTCAAAATAGATTTCAGAGTAGAAAGAACTTCAAAAGCGGGAGGCTGAATTTCAAACCCACAAGTATTCAGTCCTGGGGTGTAAATCGGACTCCATCTCCAGAAAACAAAAAAAAGCTTAAAACCACTCCCTGTTGCTACCAGCCCTCCTGATTCATCCAGCATTTCACAAATGTAAAGCTGGTATTCAAGTCCCAGCTTGGAATGAAGACACTGAGCACAAACCTCAACTTTCATTCCTGCAGGAAAAGTTTCCATTCCTCCTGTTTGCAGAGAAAAGTTTGAAAACATGACCTGACTAGGTTCAAGCAAGTTGTTAGGAAGGGAGAAGGAGCTGACTCATGATTTTTGCTACCCAGGGATTGCAGTGCTGGGACATTAGCCAGAAGAGAGCAGAATTTGAGACTTTGAAGCCTCATTCATTATTACAACTGTGCTGTTACTCTGGAAGATGGCACTCTTTGCTAGAATGGAGGCCAAGGTAAAATGTTTTGGTTTTGAGGAGAGTTGTCAGTCAGGTGACTTCTCTTACCATGGAGAAGGCTTGTTTGGTGTAGCACAAACAAGATCTCCAGTGCCTTGTTCCTCCTGGTAAATGACAATAAGGAATATACCACCACCACATTTGCCCACGTGTCATCACCTTCTGAGGGATGCCCAGCTTCTGCCCATCACATGCAGTGGGGTTCCCTTCCTAAGGCAAGAATGTTGACTGTGCTTACCTCAGTGTCATAATTTCTTACTGTAACGGGTTAGATTTAGTGAACAAGCTGAAACACCAGCTGCTGCTGTGATTAAGCTCACTAATTTGTTTCTGTGAGATATAAATATATAAATTAGGAGATAAATGACAAAACAGGCCTAAAAACTTCTAAAAGTATAAAGATAGTATATTGTTACTAGGTAGGATTAACAGGAAAAGAAAACTACACCAAGAAAGTAAAAAGAAAAACAAAAACCACATTCCTTCTTTTGCCAGCTCCCCACCCCTCCCCCCAGGCCCTATAGGGTACACAGACCTCCTCACAGGTTTCTCAGGAGAGAGGACAAGGAGATTAACAAAGATGGAATTTCTGGTGAATATTAGAGTTCTTAAAAAGTCTTTCCAAACTCCAGGAAAAGAAAGACGTCCTCTTTGCTTCTGTGTGGGTTTAGAACTGTGACCGCAATAGTCTATCCGGTCAGAGACATCCTGTTGCACGGAGCATCCAAACATGGGGTATTCTCAGTTCCCCCCATGTCCTTTAAATTGATAACAGCACAGTTTATGGTAATTACAGTTCCTTTACCATGTTTTTGCAAAAGGGATCTGTTTAAGCTCCGCGCCACTTACGGCTCCGCCCCCCTTTCTCCTCCGCAGCCATGTTCAGTTCCAGCCAGCCTGACTTACTTGTTACTTCTTCCTCCAACTTTAACTTCATGGTGAACAGTTTCTGTTGAAGAAAAACTCTTCTCCTTCGATGCTGCCAGTTGTTTAGCAGTTTCTTTGGTCTGAAAAAGTAAAAAATCGGTTTCTTCCAGGCCCACAGGGGACCCGGGGGAGTGGGGGAGGGGGAAACCCCTCCCGATTTCTTGGGAGCTGCCCGGCTCCTGGCAGCAGCCTCCGGATTGCTCTTTGGCTGCTTGCAGCTTTTGGGGGGTAGGGGGGGTGTCTTGATGCGTGCCAGGGACCCCTTACTCTGGCATTTGGGGGAGGGGTGCTCAGCCTGGCCCTCCAAGGCCAGGGCCCGGAGCTCTCCCCTCCCCCTCCCCCCTCCATTCCAGGTGCCGCCGCTGGGTGAAAGAGAAAATTCCGGGCCTCCTGCCGGTTTAAATAGGAAAAATCGCAGAAGCGTTATTGGATTAAAAAGCTGTCAATTAATTTCAGCTCCAACCCACGACACTTACAAACTTCCTCCATCAATGGCGCCCAGTGAAATAACCCAATGGCCCTGTCTGTTTGTGTTGGCTGCCTTTACACAGAGTTCAGCCTCTTGACAAAGCTCATATTAAAAAACCAACCAATTGCTCTAGTTTTATAAGAACTTCCTAATTGAAAAGCATAAAAGTACTAATACTGTGATACTAAAGGGACAATTGCATAGGTGTGATGGTATGGGGCACTGATGCATGATGGTCTATCAACTGACCCACTGTAGCCTCATAACTGGCTATGAAAAAGTAGAGAGAGAAGGGAAAATGGTGTCAGCTTTTTTTCAGATTATGAAGAAAAGGGAAAGGGAAAAGGAAAGGGAAAGGGAAAGGGAAAGGGAAAGGGAAAGGAAAAGGAAAAGGAAAAGGAAAAGGAAAAGGAAAAGGAAAAGGAAAAGGAAAAGTTGTGAACAAGAAAAACACAATTTCTAGTACAATTTATTGCTGAAGCTTCCGAAGCTGATAAGAATTTCATTGTCCATATAAACACATGCAGAACTAGGCCAATAAAGAACACCTCTAGAAATGCCGAGCATCAAGTATATTCTGTCTGTTTACATGCTAAAACCAGCAGTAACATAATCTTGGATTAAGAACAACCTTGGCTAGCTAGGAAAAAATACGAAAACTGGATTTAAACTGTGTAATCTATAATTGCAAGAGGAAGACATTGGCACGAATGGGTGAACGGCAAGAAGTGCTGCAAGAAGACTACCTGAGAGCTGACCATTCTGCTAGATTTCCAGCTGAACAAAGCATGAGGGTCTACACTGCTCCTTCAGAACGCTCTGTACCCTGAGTACTGCCCACATGCTGGATGCTGAGCTACTTGCTAAGGGATTGAGACTTGTTTCAACAAGCAGAGGTGCTGTACATGCCCAGGATCTGGATTTCTCTTCATAAATTCCATACAGCTAAGCAGCTATCTGGAAATCTGCTTAGGATGAGAAACTGAAGAAGTGAGGAAGGGCAGGCAGGAGAGGAGTAATGTGTGCGTGTGTGTGAGTGTTGAGATTTTCTTTACCAGATTGCATTATTTTTCTGGCATTTCATTTCTCACTGTTGTCCTGACCTTTGGGTGTGGTGGGTTCTGAGTTTTGCCGTGTGCCTTTAGAAACAATATTCTCTGGGCAAATTGCTTTTCCATTTCATTGCAGCATTGTGGTTATGTATTTATTTCATAAGTAAAGGGGGTTATTGGCAATTTAGGTTCATCTTGAGGGTGTGGTCCTTGAAGATAGTTTTCTTCTGGATTAAGTCTTTGTGAACTGTTATTTCTCTGGTAGTACACCACTGAGCAGCACACTACTCTCCAGACAGGATTTCATTTTATCTCCCATTTTGTGAAATCACCTATTTCATCTGGGTCACCAGGTACACTTTGCTGTGACAGTCCTGGGCTCTTCTCAGGGCAGGTGGCTTGGTTACCACCATCACTTTACCTGAAGCACAGAGCCTTGCTCAGGTGTTTAATATCCCAGCAAAATATCCCAGTGCTCTGTCCAAAACTAGCCAAGGTGTCCCTCTTTGCATTGTATTTGAGTGTGGAGCATAAACCTACTTACCCTGAAGAACGTCTTGTAGCACTGGAGTGAGAACACAGGAAGAAGGAAGGGACACAGAAGCAAGCAATGGAAAGCTATAGCAGATACCACACAAAGCATTTTTTTATGCCTCATGATCACTCAAGGAGCAAAGAGCACTTCTGTTCAATCGCAGAAGCAAGCAAGAGGAGGAGTGTATTCACACCTCCCATGGCAGGTGTTTATGTTGGGTAGGGGGTCTCCCTCTTTACACTGTGCATTTCCTCTCTTTCTGGAGTACAAGAAAGTGCTTGAGCACGATTTCCCTCAGCTGACTATAGATATGGAACTAAGGAGAATAGCCTCTTAATTCCACGTATGCCAGGTATGTGTCTGACATGCAGTGATGTGAGTGTATCTTCAGACCTCTTCAACCATTTCAGAGTATGAATCTCTTTGCTATCCAAAACCATACCTTCTACAAGAAAGCACTAGGCAAACACCCCAAGGTTTGCATTGGTACCTGTCTGTTCAATATGTCCTGAATATAGAATGGGAAATGCAATTCCTAGCCAGTGGATCAGGTCAAACCTTGATGAACCTACTCCTTAGACCCAAAAGTCTGGAAAATCAACCTGTTTCCCATTAAATTGAGAGGGGGTGGGGGACGTCACTGGCCAAACACCAGGCAGACATCCCTCCAGCAGCAGGGCCTGTGCCTCCAGCACCGGGAATGTGACCTAAGGCAAAGCTTTGCCTCCAGCTGCAATGGGAACCACAACTGTAGCAAAGCCATTACTACAGAGAGGCAGTAAAATCACACGTATCACACCACGGTATTACAGGCACAAATTAAGTCTGGTTTGAGGCCCTTTAAAAAAAATTAAAAAGGCCCATTAGGTTTAATTTAGAATCTCTTTTCTTGCAACTACAGAGCAGATTGACAAAACAGACTTTTTAAATCACCTATGAAACTTCAGCAAATGACAGGATACGAAAAAGACTCTTTTGTGTTAAAGTGTTAATTATTAAAACATGACCAAACAGTTAGTTCAATTTACAGCATCGCCATTAGAAGGAAGGCTGGAAACAATGTGCACATTAAAAGGCTATGTTATATGTTCTGTTACTTGGAGAGTCTCTGAAGTGAGAAAAGACAAGTTACGTAGCCAAAAAATTCTCCACTGGAATGGTGTTAGCTCTTTTTTTCTCTCAGTACAATCTCATTAATCTGAAATGCTACAGGAAGCAAAAATTATTCAGCAAACAAGAGATTCAAATCACCAGAAGAAATCCTAGGGAAGCAATTCAGCCAAACACTTGGACAGAATGGACAGTTTGGATGAAAATGTCAGTCGCTCAAGCTAAGTGGCAGTTCATTATCCTTCATCGTTAGTTTGTGGCTGAATCACTTGTTCTTGCAGTTTCCCATTCAGCGATCATTTGAACGATTTATAAAGCAATTTACAGAAGGTTTCCAAAACATTCAAGAACAGATGGATATGTACATAGCTGTAGCTTTCAACATTTCCTCTCAAAAGTGTCTGTTTTTCTGCCCTGCCTGGAAGACAAGGAAGGGTTTCAGGCTGAAAAGCCACTTTGCTGACTTAGAGAGTTCACTGCACAGTCAGACAAAGGAGAAAGATACCAAAGCTGCAACTCAGTGAATTATTTAGAAGCACCTAAACACCAAACTGATATTTGGGTTCATTTGGTAGCAGCAGAAATCTGCTATTAAGTGGAGAAAATTGGATGAGTATTTCTCTATTGACTTGAGCTAAACAAGTACAGTATATTTTTTTTAAAAATAGCAAGCCATACACAAAATACTGAAATAAGTTCAGTAACATTGGCATAATTATCTATTATTCATCACACCAAAAAATGAAACACACCCAAACTCCCCCCAAAAGCCCAAATCACATCAGCTCTTCTGAACTCTTTTGAGATTTGTGTCATTTACCCTCCTGTCGGGATCTGTCCTGGAATCTACATGTATTTCACAATTTTTTTTCCCAGACTTTTTTTTTTTTCTCTCAGACCTAATAACAAAACAGATTCTGAGGCTGAGTAGAAGTGTCTAGGTCAGTGATAGCAAACTGGTGTGAAGTGAGAACAGAGCTAGATCCCGTGACTTGCTGTAGGGTTTTTTTCCTTCCCTCTCATTCTTTATTTAATTTACAACCTCCAGTTCTGTTCTTCTTCCTCCATTGCCAAGTCCTTAGTAATAACCCTATTTCCTTAGTTCTTTTCCCATAAATAATTCTGATGAAATAACATGAGGAGAACCTACTTTGCTAGCACAGTCCCCCTCAGAGAGGGCCAGGAGATCAATTACTCCCATTGAAACGCCACGGGAAAAGGAGAATTTCAGAACAGGATTTCACACAACAGTTTATAACAACAGTGTGGGAGAAGGAAAAGCAATGAACAACTTTATTGTGTGCCCCTATGTAGCAAAAAGAGTTAAAAAGTACCCAGACACCACTGGAAATTACTCTCCTCAGTGCTTATTTCCAACTGACTTTTCTCCACGTCCAAGTGTTATCACCTCAGTGATAGCTACTGTAGCAATATATAGACAACACTGTTCCTTGACTGCTTCCTTTAAGTTAGAGTACAATAAAATCAGTCAGCTG
This sequence comes from Daphoenositta chrysoptera, assembly GCA_013397915.1. Classification (NCBI taxonomy): domain Eukaryota; kingdom Metazoa; phylum Chordata; class Aves; order Passeriformes; genus Daphoenositta; species Daphoenositta chrysoptera. The sequence goes on along the minus strand of VZRO01005478.1, from coordinate 859,431 downwards.
TACCACTAATTCACTGCTGCATTGTACAGTGAGACAATATAGGGAAAGGACTTAAAGGACTTAAAATTAATTCTGGTTCGATGGAAAAGATCTCTAAAAAACCTGTTTATTAACTGTAGTAACTGCATTTACTAAAAGTATTTTACACTTGATGTAATTTTACACTGTTTTTGAATAAAGTAGTTATTTAATTAGCAATAAAAATGCCCCCATTGTAATTTTTGTAGCTAATGTTTGTAGATTATTTCTGATGCTGTGCAAGTCTGTGAATGCAAATAGCATTATTTCAACTTCGTGTATGGTTGAATTAGGACCAGCAAAGAGTACAGTAGCAGTAGCTTTGAATAAAAAAAACAGACACCTTTGAGAGTGGGGGAGGTAATAACCTGTATTTATCCATATGGTATCTAAATGAACCTTCCTTTTTCTTCCTCTCTTCAGAATAATTTCAACTCCAATTATAAGAGCAGAAGTAAGTGACCCGGCAGCAGAAGGAATGTTTTAACATGTCCTCAATGATAAGCACAGTTTCTTAATTTCTCTGAAGGTTCCCCATCTAGATTCAGTCCAGTCAGTTTTAAAAATAAAGATAAATGTGTTTCAAGTGTTGCATTTTTGAATCTCTCATCCAGCTTTAGGGCACTTTACTGGCCTTCTCCATTTTAAAGAAGCTTTTCTTTCCTCCAGGAACAGGGGGATCTGGGCAAACAATAATGCTCTGTATTTGGATGCAGTGAACAGGCGATAATCAGAGATGTTAAAGGCTCAGCTTAAACATACCAGCAAATGAGCTAAATAGGAAGCACAGAAGAAAAATTTTCTTTGCTCTTTCAGTTATGTTTCTTGGCACATTAGTATTAATTAAAAACAAACAAATAAGTAAACAACAAATCCCAGCAAACTGTTCATTTTAAACTCCAAAACTGCCAGCACAGGGACAAATTTTCCACTGATACAGCGCAGCATAACTTGATCACAGAATTTCGCCTATTTAAACTGACTGAAGATCTGTCATATAACCTTCTAATATATGAAGATGTCCTAGCTCTTAACCAATGAGTAGGGTATTATACTGATTTAGAAACATCCTTCCTTTCTTAAGAATTTGCCCTCATATTTTTCATGCTGATTAGTACCAGTTCCATCAATTTATCTGTGGGTTTACAGCCAACGCAAAAATATAAAGGCCAGACTAAGAAGGTAGAGGCAAACAGCAATTACTTGCAACAAGAAAGCTTGATCTGTCTCAAGTGTAAAGGTTTTTACCTCCTGCAATGACATCTCCTGGCTCCCTGAGAAAACACGCATTGTCAAAGGCAAAACTGTGTCTTTTAACACAGCGGATCTTGAGCAAGCAAAGAAAGTCCAAGGGGAAAGCAAGGAGGTCAAGAAAAATTATTCTGGAGGAAAGATTGAAGGTCTGGTGCTGTTTAGTCTAGAGAAGACGTGACTAGTGGGGACGGTACGGCAGAAAAAACCCCACCCTTCCGTGCCATGCTGAATGTAGTGGAAAAAGTAGAGCTGGAATATACTTCAGCTGGTATGAATAGCTTTCCAGCCACAGGACAGGACTGGCTGGAGACATCTGCCTGCCATGATCTCAGCATGAGACAAGCAGCCATCGCTCAGGAGAGAGAGTGGCCAGGTCAGCGCAGTCCTTTACAACTCCATGAAAAGGCATACAGTGGCCGGGGAGCGAGAGAGCACTCGGTCTGAGTCAGAGCAACACATCTTTTAGAGGATTAAGAGATGATGTAGGAAGTTGAGACTGCAAGTTGTCGACAATGAATACCAGACGGCCGATGAGGAGCTGCCAGCTCATCAAGGACCTGACTCAGCAAAGGGCTCTGCTTTCTGCGATTGCCGCGCCAAGGGCTTGCTGCTCCCACACTGCATTGCATGCCTCAAAGCCAGAACAATCTTTCTTCTTTGCTTCCTTTTTTTTTT